>JAWPHD010005456.1:0-163289 GCA_037043455.1 Cyrtodaria siliqua | reverse complement strand
AGAAATTAGTTAACTGGTCATTTACAAGTAAGTAATACAAGTTATTTCTGTTCGATTCGCGAAGAAACAATCCAGTAATGGTTCAAAACAGGTGGGACTACTCGCTTCGACTGCAGATCGACAAGAATTGACACTCTTCAGGGATGATTTTTCAAAAAGAAGTAAATCATTTGTTGCAGCCGTGTGTAAATGAATCATTTTACTAACTGTCAGCATAAATATCTATGCATGTCACGCCGAAATTATGTAAGTAACGAGTAAAAATGTAAGGCACTTACTTTTCGGATGTTGACGTGTCCGCCATCTTGGAAATAACAAAATCGACTAGCAGTACAGTAGCCGTACAGGTTACACAACAGTGAGCACGGTGTACACAACCACCTTATGTAAAACCATCAACTCAAACTCCACGTACCGAGCAATCCGTGACATCTGCGAGTTTTAGGTTTTTGAATAATTACACCTATTAGAAAAGCATATACTAGTCAAAATTCCAAAGTAACCACCTAAAATTATGTCCATAATATGCTCACTGTTTTGTGTATTTCACGCTTGATTGGAGATACGGTTGTCATTCTGTTAGGTACTTGCCAAAATCCTTTCATGATATCAAAGTTTGTAAGTGTGTTGCATGTCCAATTTATTTGTTTGTTTGTGTGGTGTTTTACGTCATTTTCAATACATGCAAGGTTATACATGACGGTCGATTTTTTGTGGTGAAGGCAGACCACCCATTTTTCCTAGGTAGAAACAGTACTGTACACCTCCCTCCATCCGTAAAAATCGACACTTCCTCACTTACAAGTCGAGCTCGCAGCGATGAGAGGCGGAAGTTCCAATTTATAAATACAGTCATCAATTCGTGGAATTGGAAATGAATCACTTTTGTGACACAATTGACTTTTCTATAGTCAGTACACATCTGATATGTATCATCTGGTTTAGATACAAAAATACACAGTGAACTGCAGTCACTTTTACCTGGTTCAATGAAAGTATTGTCCAATAAGTATTGAATTTCTTCTTTATATGTACTGTTGTGTAGAAGTATTCATTCTGTACTGATGCTGTTTTATTCGTCTAACGATGACATTATGATAAATTTTATCAGTTCTTGTTGGATCATCAGAAAATAAGCGCTCATATTCCTGTATTAACTGTTTCAGTTCATGTCTCTGTGATGGTTCTAGACATGAACGTTTCTCGTCAAGTTTTTTTCAGTATGTTACTGTTTTGTAGTTTGGCTAAACCAGGATCAATGTTTTGTCTAAATGTTTATTCTCATTTTGTAACCCGTCGCTGGAATTTGCAAGTGGGACATAGCAAACGACATTAACTGAATCGAAGAAAAGCTATCTCTGTCAATGTATTATTTTAACATACTGATATGACAACAATAGTATAAAGTGGAAAGCTGAAGTTGTTTTTTGTATTGATAATGCAATTTATTTCTCTACGGTATAACATACTGTAGAATACTACTAGAAGTGTCTTTTTCAGCGAGAATTCTCTCTTTAAGTAACTTGTGGTCCACGAACAGTGTGACCAAAACTAGTTCAAAAGGGCTGAAACCAAGAGATTCTTGAACAGACTCTCTAATGTGGTGGAGTTAACAGTGTATACCATCATCCCAGTCGTTATTAGTGTCAAAACAATAGGACCTAATCATATTTTTCAATGTCTGGTGAAATCTTTCTAGAGCCCCTTGGCTTTCAGGATGGCATACAGAAGACTTAAAATGTTGAATGTCTAGCTCATGAATGCACATATGTACATGTATGTGTACATGTGTAAATACGATTATCTACGGAAGCACTGAAGTGAATATGTGAACAAATGTATCATGCGTTCGAGGTAATATTAATTAAGTGCGCACGAGATAATCTACTGCATGTGGTGAGTGATACCGCTCCTCATTGAGTATCGATACGCCCTCCTCATCTAGAATCTATAAATCCTCAAAACTGAGTATTGATACCCCTCTTGTGAGTATTGAATTGATAACCTCCCCATTGAGTGCTGATGCCCCTCCCCATTTAGTATTGATACCCCCTTCCACATTGAGCATCTATAATACCTCTCATTTGAGTATTGATACAAGTATCCCCTCCACATTGAGCAATGAAGGAGTATCAATACTCGATGGAGAGGTCTTATAGGTACTCAATGTGGAGGGGTATCAATACTTAATGGGGAGGGTATCAATACCCAGTATGGTGGGGTTATCAAAACTCAAAAGAGTGGGGTATCAATACTCAATAGGGACGGGTATCAATACTCAATGTGGAGGGGGTTATCAAAACTCAATAGAGTGGGGTATAACTACTCAATAGAGACGGGTATCGCATACTCAATGTGATGGGGGTATCAAAACTCAATGGGGAAGGAGTATCGATACTCATCGATACTGAATGTGGAGTTAGTATCAATACTCAATAGCGAGGGCGTATCAATACTCAATGGGGAGAGTGTATTAAAACTCAGTCGAGAGTGGGTATCAATACTCAATGAAGAAAAGGTATCAATACTCAATCTGGAGGGGGTATCAATACTCAGTGAAGAGGGGTATCAATACTCAATCGGGAGTGGGTATCAATACTCAATGGGGAGTGGTATACATACTCAATGGGGATGGTGTATCAATACCACAGATGGCGTTCAGGTCAACGATTGGCTTATTACCTCGTGGGCACTATTCACTATTCCGTGCGCACGATTTATTTGTTCGTGCGTATATGAATTATTTCGTGCACACGAATTATTATCCCGTGCGTACCAATTTTAGTATTACGTTTCTACGATTTAACGATCTCAAAAGATATAATTTAAAGGAAAATCTGGAAAATCGTTTTACCAGTTACATTGTTTCAAATCCCGGTCATTTATTATTACAGAACTAGTCTTCTTATCCACTTCATCAACAAACAAAATAGTCATGGTTTCCTAATACATCATAATCATAAAAGAGATAATTATGCTGTCCTCTCCATTTTAATTAGATAAGGTTTTCTTATAATAATGCATGTGAGAATACTAGGCGAACATCGTATTCTGGTTTTCCAAAAGAAATATCCATATTAGGTTCCAAGTGGTCCTTAATTGCACAATTACGTCAACTATTAGTAGAGTATCAAGTGGAAACATTTCCAGTTACTTGCAGAATGTTAGTTAGTACTGGTAACAGAAGCCACGGTTAAGATAACTGACCGAAAATGACTGAAAAAATGTTGATAAATGGCGTTAAAACCAAACAAAACAAGAAATTCGTCGAATTCGTGGAAACATTTCCAGTTACTTGCAGAATGTTAGTTAGTACTGGTAACAGAAGCCACGGTTAAGATAACTGACCGAAAATGACTGAAAAAATGTTGATAAATGGCGTTAAAACCAAACAAAACAAGAAATTCGTCGAATTGATATTCCCCGACGAAGTGGAAATTGTCTTCTGGGTAGAAGCACAGACGGAAAATAAATACAGACGAACAAAAAAAAAAAGCTCAGGTGTTGTGTTCTGCAAGTCGTGTTCTGCAAGTCGTCTTGATGAGTTGAGTATATGTGCCGATTTATTTCCTCCATGTATGTGAGAGATATATATCGGATACGGAAATTGTAACGGATGGACGAACGGACGGACAACGCCAAAACTATATCCCTTTTCGATGGAGATAATAACATTTAAAAAATAATAAAATGTAATTGGGGGTGGGGAATGGGGGTTATGGGGAGAGAACACAAACTACCTTATTAAAAGCACATTCTAAGAATTACATGACCTGTATGACCTTGACCTTGAAGATACAGACCCGGGTGTTGGGTTCTGCACGTTGTCTCGATGAGATCGGTATTTGAGCCAATTTATTTCAAAATCCCTCTATGCATGGAAAAGTTATGGTGCGGACACGAAATGGACATTATTATTAAGAACTATATGACCTTTATGATGACCTTTATGACCTTGATCTTGATGAAACAGATCCGAGTTTGGGTTCTGCACGTCGTCTGGATGAGATGAGTATATGTGCTAGTGTATTTCAAAATCCGTCAGTGCATGTGAGAGTTATACAGCGGACACGCAAATTGTAACGGACGAACGAACGTGCGGAGAACGCCAATTTGAAAACTGTATCCTTCCGACTTCGGGAGATAAAAAAGAAAAGTAAAACTTGTCTATAACTAATTGTGGTATAACGAAACCTCAGGGTTAGACATTGCGGTACCGGAATATGTTCAATATAGCGTGAATAGTCAAGATAATGCAAAACGAATGACTCCGGTACCGACATGTCGAACCCTGGGATATAGCAAACCGCGAAAAGTTCCTTCCTTGATATAAACTACATAAACTGAATGATATCTAAAAAGAAATACAAAAAGATCGGACAGGGAAAGTAGAATTCAAGGAGGACAGTCAACCACAAAACACAGAAACAAACACGCAAACATACAAACAAGAAGGCAAAGGCAATATTAAATGCAAAAGACAACACAAACACAAAAGGGTTGACAATAGGGCTACCGCCTTGGAACGGTCAGTGGCAAAGTAGGCCACTGGGGGTTTAAGTTTGTTTTTTGTTGTTGTTGTTTTTCAGTAAAACAGATTAAATTGGCTAAGAGTCAATATTTTACAAGGGTCATATTTCTACGTGTGAGGGGTTGTAATATTACTGGCTTTCTCGAGTCATTCCATGACAGAAACACAGACCGGGGTGTCAATACATAGCAAAAGGACCGGGAGGTCATTATTTTATGGGGGTTGATTTTTTCTCTTACACCGGCAGGGCATAACCCTAATCAACTGACAAAGAAAAGTAAATATTGTTTTCATTAAAATATGTGACATGCAAAGTAAAATGGGAAACAAACACCTTATCAAAAATTGTATATGTTCATTGGGGTCCCACCTCCTCCCGAGTATCTAAAACCTTTCTTCGCCACTGTAATGTACGGCAGGAATGATCATTAGTAAACAATAATACCTCTCAAATATATAACGTATGCGCAAGAACAATTGCTGTAATTATGAGCTGCTGCTCCGGTTAATATTTGCTTTTCGACTTTTGATGTAAGCCAATATCATTCAATATTTTAAAAAATAATATTCAAATGATTTAATGTTCAAAATGATATAGGCCACCATGTGCTCAGGAATAAACACATTAGATATATATTGATCATTTAATAACTTTTAAAATTTATGCCTATAACTAGGAAAATATAGTGTAAAAAACAAAATACAAGTTGCAAGAATAGAAGGGTGACCATGGCAAAAATCGATGGTTATTTTAAGGGATATGTGGTAACAAAAGTAGAACAAAACATGTTATATATCAAAATATTCATCTTGTCTAAAGTTTATCAGACAATCAGGATAAATTGGCAAATTGGCAAAAATGAGGGCGAACCGAGTAAACCAATATAGCATCCAAGATGGCCGCCATTTTTGTAAAGATTGGTATGGAGCTTATATAAAGGTAAAATACCATCAGGTTAGTACTAGTGATCAATTCCTACATAGATTTAGCAATTTAATACTTATTTTAACCTTTTAGAGAAACATAAGTGTCCTTAATTTCCAAAAGAAGCCAAAATCTAGGTCATTGCTGCACATTTATTTTTAAAAAAACATGTTACAGCCCTATCATATTTCAAAATGTATTACATAAATGTTTTTGTTTTTAAATCAACTTATTTATATTTAAAAGAGTATATATTTCTGTTATATCTATAAGAAGAAACAAAATACTTTTACAATCTTTAATTAAATTATTAAATAGAGAGGATGAAACAGAACAAAATGTTTGCTGTATAATACATCTTGCTATTTAGTTTTATGTAATCTTGTAAATTTGTTTATTTTAATCGCAGTATATTCTAAATTATAAATACGTAGTCATAACAAACTACTCTAAAGTATTTCTCCTCACATGACTATTTTACCTGGGAGTATTTTAACAGAGCACCGGTAAAGTTTATGTAGATGGAACATTCAAATGTAAACTGTAGAAATTAGAATAAAGTTGCTGTTTAAACAATCTAAGAAACGTAACATCATGTTACTAAGATATTTGAGATTAACGAAATTAAAGTATACATTGGTAGATGTGACATGTTTTGTGATGACAGAGGAGATCTCCTACCACTTTGGACAGCGCCTCCGTGGCCGAATGATTAACCACATTGGATTGTAAGCATTCGCCTCTCACCGCTGTGGGTTCAAATCCCACTAGGATCTCGACTTGTAAGTGAGGAAATGTCGATTCTTAAGAATGGCGGGAGGTGTACAGTACAGGTTATACCAGGAAAAGTGGGTGGTCTGCCTCCACCCCAAAAAATAACCTTACATGTGTTGAAAACGACGTAAAACTCCATAGAAAATAAGCAAATCAACTTTGGACAGAATTTCAGTCCAATACTGCATCCGACTGCTTATATGACACAGAAAAAGTAGTATACACTCAATTATAATCACCCCTCCTATTGAATACAGTACCGTGTAGACTACACTCAAACGAACAAACGGACAATGAATGTTCTAGGTCAACTTAAAGATGTTTTACTGAACTTTTAAAGGGAGTACATCAGGCTTTTCAAAGGGGTCTAGGGGTCCGACTTAAAATTGACAAATAATACCATTTTCTATTTTAAAGCGCCTAAACATAATGAATGATCCTAAAAATGACCCCTTAGTTACAAGGAAATTCATTCTGTACAGTAATACATGCTATCCTAGGTTACGCACCAGGGTAAATTTCAGCATTTTATGCCCGATTCCGTCCTAGCTTTATGGTGTATTCGAAGTTTAAACCTTAACAATATGGTTCGAACATCATATTTTGATGGATATAAGTGTTTTATCATGAATTGGAACATTTTTATAATTTAAGATATTTCTAGAAAAATCCTGATGTACTCCCTTTAATAGTATACGAAGGACAGTAGGAGCTCACTAAGAGTTGTTTGATACCTTACTAAAAAGACAATGACAAATAGTAAGATTATGTGAAAGGCAAATCAAAAGATATCCAAATTCATGAGGACGAGATGTATTAATGGCTAATGACAATATAGTTAATTAAAATGTACCCACTGGAAAGAGTTATGACTTTTGAAAATGCAGCTGTACCATCGAGTTAGTTGTGTGATGTTGCAAAAAACAACGCTGATATAATGGAAAACAGGAACAAAAAACTATATTCCTTCAGTATCGGTTTTAAGAAGTATCGATGAAGTGGATAACATCACTTTCGACGGAATGACAATTATTCAACTTTTACAGCCGATGCCGTCTTTAGAAAAACAAACATAGCTGCATGGCTTCATTGTTTCCAATGCATATACTCAGACAGTACGAAAAAGCCTAATAGAGCAAACACGTGAGAAACGTGGAAAGAATATTTGCTTTAAATACCATCTCACATATAGGAAAAATGATCATTCATACCCAGAAAAAAGACAAGCGTAAAGGAGATTTGAAATTGTATATAAAACACCTTGCTGAAAGTGCCCATGAACTTCTTGGAGAGGATCAATAGTATATACATCAGCCATTGAAAATAGCAAATACCTATGTAGCAGTCATTGGAGATCTTGAATCTAACCACGAGAAAGCTGATACCATCATGCTTATTCATGTATTGCTTTTCAGCCAAGTTCAAAGCCAGACCATGTGTTGTGTTATTGGTCTTCTTCTTAGACCAGACACGGATGTAAAAACTATTCTTTGAGACTGGCAAGAAAAGCATTTAGATTTGACCAGATTAATACATATACATGATAGTGTTGATACGTTAAGGTGAATGCATCTTGTCGATGGTTTACACACTCACAGAGTGAGACACCTGTTGCTCTTCCTTTGAAATTGGCAGGAAACTGACATCTAATGTAAGGATGAAAAACAGTGTTTGGTGAGGCTTAAGAAATATCTGTCCGATAAATGTATGTCTCTAAATACGTTGGGAATAAAACAAGTGTACTTGAAAACAAGAGTTTAAAACCCAGGAAGTTCCTCCCCCACTCTCCCGACCCCTTCTCCAAACAGATGATAGGTGTTTACGTCATCTATCAAGTGTGCATGTCAGTTACTGATTTGGAGAGGATGTGCTAAATATGCCAGACCCAACAACGTGTTAGTGTAATTTAGGGACAAATATACGCAGTAACAGAGAAGAACTACTACAATTGGCAATGAGAGAAATGTTGACATAGAGTAAAGTATAAGAATAAGTTAATATATATACATTCATGTTGGAATCTTTTAATATAATTAAACTGATTACATGACTGTACCCGTATGTTCATGGAACATATTTGCTTACACTTATAATTAATGTGCAGGTTATTCTAAAATACTTTTCATATTCAATATGTATAACAGACATATTTAGTCATATTACAAAGTGTTAACAAATTGTTATGTTTAAAGATAAACTAGTAATTGAGTCTTTACCCAACCTTTATGAAACGAAATAAAAGATCAAGTATGGAATCACAAATAGTTTACTTCATCTTACTTTAACCAGTTTATCAAATACATTCTTGAAAAATAAACATCATAACATCACTCTCCCTTATGGAAACGAAATATAACGAAGAGTCAATGACATTACATTTTAATTTCACACATGGCTATTAATACGTTAATTTCAAGTTACCGCTCGTCCAACACTCTAAATGGAAGGCATTAATTACAACTTTTAAACAAGTCAGATTGCATTTATCACTAAGTGGTCTCATACCATTTAGTATGACAATTATTTATTCCAGCGGACTTAAGTTTATGAATATGTTAAATACATTTGAACCAACAATTGTAAAAGTTGACTGCCACAATTTAACTGAAATATGTTTAGTACGAACACAATAAAACATTTAGTGTTCTGAAATAGATGAAACTTGTCTCTCACACCGGGGGTAGCTTTTGGTATAAGTGTCACTAAATAATTTACATAATAAACATATTGCACTTTTGCATTTAGTCGTGTACTTTGGTTGCGCTTTAGAAAATTTCCATAACTCACAATCATGACTAAGCATTAGTTTTATGCACAAAAAGTCTCTTAAAAAGTTACTACTCGAGAAGGGGATTGTCACAGTATGCACCATCTCTCATGGGCATGAACATGATCATCCAAGCAGCAGAGAGGGAATCAAGAGGCCCATGGATAAACACCCGGATCCGTCTCCCATCCAATAGGGGATTCATGGATGAGTGGACGTCTCTCAGCTCCTGTATTTTCACTGGCTGGAAGTGGGTCTACGGCGGATGTATCACAGTCGGTCGATGATTTCTTGGGTGCGCAGGGCAGTACACAGGATACTGTCCCTGAGGAGCAAGATACCGATGTATCAGACACAGAAGAGGACTCACCAATATTCAGGCTGACCTATATTAGAAAAGACTCTCCCATATTTGGGCCAAGTACTACCCAGAACAGCGAGAGAGGTCAAGCTACAGAAACAAGCCCTGAAGGACCATTTACCCTCCCATAGTCATGGCGATCACCACTTGCAGGAAGTAGTGAGGTGACACACGACCCAGTCGAGGAAAGACAACAACCAATTTCTAGTGAGAGAAGACAGAATATCGCTTGGCCCAAGATGAACGACAGTGACTGGGCACTGTTTGATGAAGACTTGGACCTAGTCCTACAGACAGCACTCATTGGAGCAGTTGAGAGGAAATTGTGTGCACTACCTACACTTACCTACGCCCTAGGAAGTGAGAGATTTGTACTAGAGAAGAAACACAATCTCCCTAAACCGCCGCTAGTTCCCAACAGAAGACTCCGCGAAATAAAGAAGATCCGAGCAGAACTGCGGTCCCTGAGGAAGCGCTATAAGCGCTCAAGCGACGTGGAGAGAGAAGGTATCGTGCAACTCAGAGAACAGATAAGATCAAGACTCAAGACGCTTACCAATGCTGAGAGACTGAGACGTAAAAGGAGGGAAAAGGCGAAAAAGAGGACGGCTTTCATTTCAAACCCATGCAAGTTTACGAAGGACTTGTTGAGCGAGGAGAAATCTGGGAAGCTCGAGAGTAGCCAGGATGAGGTTGAACAGTACCTTATGGAAACCCATTTTGACCCACACCGAAGCGAAACCCTGGGAGAATGCGAAAGAATTCAACCAGTGGAGAACCCAGTTATCCCCTTGGATATTGAGGAACCAACATGGAAAGAGATCAACGATGTGGTGAAGAAGGCGCGCTCTTGTTCTGCACCAGGTCCCAGTGGCATCCCTTACAAGGTATATAAGAAATGCCCCAGACTTTTACGGACACTCTGGCCACTCTTGCGTGTGGTATGGAGAAAAGGGATTGTTCCGGAATGCTGGCAGTTGGCGGAGGGCTGTCTGGTTTCAAAAGAGAAGAACTCCAAGACCGTCAAACAGTTCCGAACCATTTCGTTGTTCAGTGTTGAAGGGAAGATCTTCTTCTCCATCTTAGCCAAGCGAATGACGACATATATGATAGGAAACAATTACATCGACTCCTCTGTACAGAAGGGAGGAATTCCTGAATTCTCCGGCTGCGTCGAGCACACCAGCGCACTGACACAACAGCTACACGAGGCGAGAATCAACCACAAGGACTTTACAGTAGTATGGCTTGACCTAGCCAACGCCTATGGCTCTATACCTCACCAGCTAATCAAGGTGGCCCTACAGAACTACCACATCCCGGATCATGCCAGTAACCTGATCATGAGCTACTTCAGCAACATCCGTCTGAGGTTCTCGTGTAACAGATTTACAACAAACTGGTTACTACTCGAGAAGGGGATTGTCACGGGATGCACCATCTCTGTCATCTTGTTTGTCATGGGCATGAACATGATCATCCCAGCAGCAGAGAGGGAATCAAGAGGCCCACGGATAAACACCGGGATCCGTCTCCCATCCAATAGAGGATTCATGGATGACATGACGGTCACCACAGAAACCCACATTCAGGCGAGATGGATTCTCAAAGCGCTTGACGAGACCGTGTCATGGGCGCGGATGCTGTTTAAACCAGGAAAGTCGAGGTGTTTGGTAGTGAGGAAGGGGAAGTCACGGACAAGTGCAAGTTGTTCATACAGAGCGAGGAGATTCCTTCGCTAATCAACAACGCGATCAAGTGTTTGGGAAAGTGGTTTGAGTCCACCCTCAAGGACACTCGCAGCTAAAACAGCAAGTTGCGGGCTGAGGAGGATAAACAAGTCAGAACTCCCTGGGAAGTTTAAAGCATGGATCTTCCAGCATGGTCTCATGGCTAGACTCATCTGGCCATTGATGGTCAACGAAATCCCCATCAGCACAGTCGAGAAGTTGGAGCAGTCGATTAGCAAGCATCTGAGGAGGTGGCTAGGCCTGCCGCTATCATTTACCAGTATAGGTTTATACGACCGGTCAACAAAACTGCAGATGCCCATCAACTCCCTCGTCGAGGAGTATAAAGTTGCTAAGACTCGCCTGCTGATTACACTCAGGGACTCCAGTGATGAGAAGATCAGTGGTGCGGGTATAGAAGTTATAACAGGGGGGAAATGGTCAGTGAGCCAGGCAGTAGAACAAGCAGAAAGACGTCTCAAGCACCAGGACATAGTGGGCACAACAAACAGGGGTAGAGAAGGACTGGGTACCAGACACCAACAACGGTGGGAGAAAGCTGATAAAGTGGAGAGGAGATCTTTGGTACAGACAGAAGTTAGGAGAGCGGAAGAGGAGACGCGGTCATCAAAGTCGGTCCAACTTGGACTTCGTCCAATTCCCCTGAGAGGAAGATTACCTGGCAGGAGTTGTGGAGATACGAGCCACTTGAACTGAGTTTCCTTCTCCGATCCGTGTACGACATGTTGCCTTCTCCGACGAATTTGAAGCAGTGGAAGCTATCAGAAGACCCACCTGCCCACTGTGTGAGAACATAGGATCACTACGCCATATATTGTCATCATGCCCAACCGCATTATCTCAAGGGCGGTATAGATGGCGTCACGACCAGGTTCTACGTGAGGTGGCGGACATCCTGGAGAAAGAGAATAAGAAGGAGAGACCACTGAATCGGACAGGACCCCAGTTTATCAACTTCGTTAGAGAAGGGGAGAAGAAGTCAACAATATCAACGAGTACCAGCATTCTACAGGAATCCAAGAGCTGGGAAATGTTGGTAGACCTAGGGAAGAAGCTGAAGTTCCCTGATGAAGTGACCCACACAACCCTCCGGCCAGACATAGTTATTTGGTCCAGGTCCCCGAAGCTGGTGATACTGGTGGAACTTACGGTCCCCTGGGAGGAGGGAGCAGACGAGGCGTACGAGCTCAAGAAGGGAAAATACCAAGACTTGGCTGACACATGCAGAGACAGAGGTTGGAAGAAGTGGGTCTTCCCAGTAGAGGTTGGGTGTAGAGGCTTTCCATCGCAGTCAGTGTAGAGAATGATGGGAGCAGTGGGCATTAAAGGAAGAGTCCAGAAGACCGCAGTCCACGCTTTTGGGAAAGCTGCAGAGAGAGCGTCCAGTTGGCTCTGGCTACGACGCAGTGAACCAACTTGTCAGCCAACGTAGACGAGGTAGTGACTGATCACCACTATCTGCCCCGCCATCTAGTGGGTGTACCAAGATAGGGGGCGAAACATCCAATGACAGATGGAGACTCGGCTGACGACGTCAAAGTTCAGCAGTATAACTGTATCTTCACAAAAAGAGCAATCATTATTTACTCTAAATCACCATTCAGTTTCTGCCATTGTACACACACTGTTTTTTATCATGCGCTTCCAAGTAAATTTCGAAGGAAACACACCAAAAAATCTGAATTCATTTAAAACATTGAGAAGTGAATACTTCCTTAAAATACGATAGATTTCTGGTATGTATCCTATCTGATGCGATAGATTTTCGATAAAATGTAATACTCTATAAATAAAGACCTCTCTTACTTCATGTGGAGATATTGAACGGCATAATTGCTCTAAAAATAGAAGCTTACGAGTGTCAACTTCGCTTTCAATTGATTTAGCTCCTATCAAACTAAGAAACATATCAGTTCTCGTATGAGTAGGAATTGATTGCATATATTTTATGCAGAATCGATGCGATCGTTCCAACATTAACATATCACTTTTTGTCATGTCATACCACAGTATGGAATTACAACGGACTTGTATATTTCCATTGATGTTATAGAGTGAAGACCATCTTCATGGAGACCAGCATTTATCAAACCTAAAAATGCACCTCTTAATTTACGGCAGGATTCTTTGTTGTATATCCATGTATTTATTACAAATAACGCCTAGATGTGTATAATTTATAGTTTCGACGACAGGTTCATTACCAATTTTCTATGTTCTATCTTTGTTTTCGAATTCAAACTTTGTCTCATTAAAAACTATCACGGAACATTTACTTGTATTATATTTAAATCTCCATTTAGTTGCATAGTCACTACATATGGACATCATTTTGTCCAGGCCTAGTTTTGAAAATGACACGAAAATCATATCATCCGCAACAGTTAAACAACTACAATTAATGTTGACAAGACAAAAACCAAGACCCGAGTATTCAATTTCTGATATTTAGCCATTAATATATGCAAATAGAGGTAATGGCTACTGACTCCTCCCTGTCTTGTTCCCTGCCGTACACGAAGCGTTTCAGATACATTACCATTACATCGAACACGACTTGTCACATTATTATACATATCAATTATGGCTTTGTAAGTTGTAGGATCTATGTTAAATTCATTCAGTTTAAAGAAAAGGCCATTATGCCATAATCTATCAAACGCCTGTCTTGAGTCATTTAATCCAACATACAATTTGCTTTTGTTTTCCTTAGCAAAATGAATGCTTTCACGAAGGGTAAAAGATGTCATTAAGCATCCTAGTTTTTTTGCAAACCCCCTTGAAGATGGTTAATAGGTATTTTGTTTCCATTTGCTAAGCGGAACAATAACACCCTTTCATCAAATGTCACGAATGGAGATGACACAGTTATCGCCCTGTAGCTATTAGGATCCCTATGATCTTTTTTCCCACCTTTAAATAGTGTTATGATAATACCGAGTTTCATCTTTTCGGGCGCGTGCGCTAATTTCAACATTGCTGTGAGCAAGTTTGCTATCAGCTGTTTAAATATTACGTTCTGCAAACTGTGGACAAGTGTAAGTACTTAGGAGTAGTTTTTCACGATAAATGTAACTATACGTGTAATGCCGAAGCGTTGGCAAAAGGTGGCGGTCGAGCTTTAGGAAAGATTATTTCCAAAATTCATAACTTAAAAGACATAGGGTTTAATTATTTCGAAAAACTGTACAACTTCTGTGTAGTTCCCATATTAGACTATTGTTCGTCCGTCTGGGGCGTTAAAACTTTCCAATCAATAGACAATGTGCAACATCGGGCTACGAGGTACTTCATGGGCGTACACACATTTACACCGACGCTAGCCATAATTGGAGACACAGGCTGGCTCCCCAGTAGTTAGCGTAGATGGCTCAATATGATCAGATACTGGAACAGACTTTTATAATTTGACGATGACAGGTTAACCAAACGAGTGTTTAATATAGACTATGCTCACAGTAATACAATGTCAAATTGGTGTTGTGACTTAAAATCCGTTATGTCTAAACTTAATCTGTTATAATCGTATGATAATCGTGCTATTGTTAATCTTGATATTGCCCGAAACAATATCGTTAATTTCTACTCGAATATCTGGGAAACGGACTTGAAGAAAGTGGACGTGACGAAAGTATCTAAGTTAAGAACCTATATTAAATTCAACAATACATTTAAATGCGAGACATATCTTAGATTAAATCTCAGAAAAAATGAAAGAGCATTATTGGCACAGTTTCGATGTGGTATATTGCCTCTGAGAATAGAAACAGGACGCTATGTAGGAGAAGGTGTTGAGCAAAGGCTCTGTAAATTATGCCAATTAAATGAAACTGAGGACGAGTTACATTTTCTATTGATTTGCCCTACGTACACCGTTATAAGAAACCAAATATTTCATGAACAACTTACAGACAATTCGTATACGTGTCTTACGAATAATGAGAAACTGTTTTACCTCTTAAAATCATGTACAAGAAAAGTTGCTAAGTTTTTGGTTAACGCCTACCTTAAAAGACGAAATATTCTGTTTAAATAGAAAAGTTATGTACTATATCAATATATTTATATTTGTATAATTCTACGCATATTTATAAATGTAAAATGAACAAGAAACATATGCTGTCAGGATGGTTTACAAAGATATTGATAATCACCAGAAAATTTGTTAGACCATGCTTATCATAATTTGTTAGAACTGGAACTTGATAGTTTGATCTATATTTTGTAGTGGTGACATAGGCCCAGTGGGCCGGGTGTATGACATCCTGAAATATTGTTTAATATACGCTTGTTTGTACTTGCATGTATATTGTATATACACATGTCACGTTAATAAATGATTTACTTACTTTACTTATTTATTACACCGGCATGAATGATATGTTCATAGTATATGTTGTCCTCGCCACAAGCTTTGTTTCATTTCGCCAGCCTTAAAAAATAATTAATATCCACTACTGAGATTGGTATTAAATCGCATACATTATAATTACTTAATTTTACGTTTCTTGAGTGTACTGTCTCATTTACATATTTAAACAAATGCACTATCGAAATTAGCATCGTCATCGACAGAGTAAAAATCAATAAAGTAATTACGCCAACCCGACAATATGTCTGTTGAATTTCTAGATAGTATTTCATTAAAGTTCATTTCAGTAGCGGAGGCAGTACATAATTTTTTCCGCCTAGCGTTTACTAAGTTCCAAAATAAATATTGGTCAATCTCAGCAGCTTCGTCTATTTCAAGATTGAGCTTAACGATATACTGATCAACAGCATATCTATGTTGACATCTAAACTCGCGTTTTGCTTCTTTATAATTAAAGTATGTTAAAAACCGTTTCTCGGTTTTCCATTTCTCAGCCATAGTATTCTTTTATTTTTTATGTTATTATGATAACAATTCAGTTGTTTATTCCAATAAAGGCTTTAAGTGAAGCCTGAATTTATCTTTTGACAAACATACATTGGATGCATTTAAAATCGTGGTGGCCAATAAGTCATACAATTGATCTATGTCTGACTTAAAGTCAAAGCCAAGTCCTTGGAGAGGATCTATCTAGCTCAGTCCTTCCGGTACAGTTCAGTTTCCGGCACTGATACTTTACTTCCGCGAATTCACTTCCACGTTATATGCAAGCCCCTCATTAGCGGTTGCTATTCGTCCCGGTACCATACATTCTTCCGGTGACGTAATTCCCACGCGACGCCAACCCGCACGATCCTTTCCGGCGATGGCTCAAGTCCCGGTATTCCACATCCGGTGACGTTATCTGCGTAAGTAGGCCCTCTTGCCTAGTGTCTACGTGGCTACCGCCTGATCTGTCGCCCAAATAGCGAATGATGTAGTTCCCCCGTCCAATGACGGCGTTCTCCGCCTACAACCCCGTGCACCACGCTCCCGACAATACGCTCTATACGCTCTACCTACGCTCCTAGCGTATACGGCTTTAAAATATATACTCAGTCTTACAGTGTTATCACAACATGTATTCTATAATAGCACTAAGGTATCACCATACCTAATAACTGATTGCAAAGCAATCTTTATTCAGAATGAATAAACCCGAATTCTAAACCTTTCTCGAATTGACATTATGCTAAATTTTAACACAACGTACTATAATTACAGATGTCATTTATCGACAATGAAATCTCACATTCTAGTTGTAACTCACAACTCACAACATTACAATTCAACCATGAAATTTATACTTAATTTTCAACGCATAGACGACCTGACTGACAGAATGACGGGTTTTACCTCCCGCTAACACATTATAGGCTATAATGGTACAGCGACCTCAGAGTGATGGAATAATAATGACAATATTATAAACACCATCAGAGAGATTTACACTGCACAATAATCTCTGCAATCTCTGCAATGAAGTAATGACAGAAACCTCTGTAGAAAAAGTACTTACAATCTGAATCGCGTATTCCATTAAAACTGGCATTATCAATAAGTAACTATATTCCACAATAATCTATCAGACAATAATTTGCTAATAAATAGAATAAATTCGACTTGCCCCTGCCGTTATTGGTATTGGTCACTACTAGCCTGGAGAATGGTTTGTTTTATTTAAATCTGACGTCGTTTTTCCCACACGTCCGAAATTATAGCTCTCGGACCGGGGCCGGTCACTATTTAACAAATAATGTATGATGCTGAGGTCCATATGCAACGTTATGGACTGGGCAGTCAGACCTAGAATGTTATATGGACCGAAGCGAAGCGAAGCGAAGCTGAGGTCCATATAACGTTCTAGGTCTGACTGCCCAGTCCATAAACTTCATATGGACCGAAGCACATACATTATTTGTTATATTAAATACCGCATCTGACCAACAAATTAAATCAATACGTTTTATGATTTATTTTGACGTCGTTTTTTTCACAAGTCCGTTAATATAGCTATCGGACCGGGCGCCCGGTCAATATTTAGAGGTTAATATACGGCCTTGGTGTGCCTTTTGTCGATAATGGTATATCTAGTGCCTTAATGGCCCGAGGGCTTTAGCCCGAGGGCCATGCACTAGGTGTGCCATTATCGACAAAAGGCACACCACGTCCGTATATTTGCCTTTTTATTACATACCTTACTATAAATGGAGAAGAAGAACAAGAACAAAATGGTGCGATTTAAGCATATAAGTAGTATTAAGGTGAAAACAATTGTTTTGCAAATAAATGAATTACGTATGTTAAATTAATAAACTGCTTTAAAATCAGTTGTCTGCCTTGCCTGTTTTTAAAAAACCACGTCTGTCACTAGATCTATAATGATTTATTTCGACGCTTCAACGAACCTGGGCTGTGAAAACTGCAGTCGCGATTTCAACGTCCGCTCCTGCGCTCAATAGCTCTCCCCTATGACGTTTTTGGTGCTTGATGACGTTGAAGTCATGTTGATTGATGACGTCGACGTCATCGCGTGCGGACAGTCTGTTGCTACTGTGTCGATTTTCCATAATCCATAATGGCACAGTGTGCCGATTATGGATTTCGAAAAAGGACTGATAATCATTGTTTTTCTACTGAAATGTGTTACTATTTATAGTAAGGTATGTAATAAGCAACTTTATGGACCAGATGACGTCACATTAAACAAAGAGTGGAATATGCATATGAGGTATAATATTACATAATAGTGACCGGATGACGTCACATTGCGCAAAGAAGAAAATATGCAAATGAGGTATAATATATACATTTAGTTAGGCCTGCACTGGTAAATACTGGCAAATTTAATCATATTACACAGCCTGTAACATCATAACTTTCTTAATACTTGATGGATTTTAATGAAATAAAAGTCAAAACGATTGATTCTTTATCAATATAATGAAACTAGTAAAATATCATTTATTACATATGCGCATCGATTAAAAGTGATGCGCTTGGCAAACATCTGTCTAAATTCCTATTCAAATTCAGGGGAAATCAGGCCCAGACAAACACAATTAAAAACTCTAAGTACATAATTATGCACTCATTTTGTTACAAAGACACATGTCTTAATGTTATGAACCAGCTGTTAACGACCCTAATTACTGAGTGAGTTGGTCTGCTTCAGTGACGATCAATGTAATGCTGTTAGTTCGTCTTGAAAATGAACAGCCCTGTGCATAATTATGCATGTATTTGCAAGATAGTATGCATTTCATTGTATGACAATATGCAATTATTTGCATGATGACGATTTCGGATTAAGATAAGCTCTGGGATTTGAAAATCAAGGATGTTATTCGTCAAATGAACAGTCGTGTGAATACTTATGCATGAAGATTTCTAATTAAGATAAGCTCTGGGATTTGAGGTTTATTTATAATATATTGTGATTATATCACAGCGGGATGTTACACATACTGGTGTAACATCTTAAAACATAAATGCTATTATAATCAGAATATTATTTTCAATATGTAAGAATTTATACTGAAAAATCTGTGTATTAGCAAAAGTGGACATACGCTAAGTACATGTAGTGTGCATAAATAATGCGTATTGTAGCACCGCTAAATGTTAAAATCCCGCTAAATGTTATAAATCTTACGCTGTATGTTAAACAAATTCGCTAAATGTTAAAACTTACGCTTAATGTTAACATTTTACTAACCGCTAAATGTTTATAAATTTTAACATTTAGCGTTTAGTGGAATCCGTTAACCGCTAAATGTTAAAAGTCAGAACCAAATTGTATAACAGTGCTGTTTAATGACACGTCGATGTCGTTATGAAAAGAGACGCATAAACACCATACATTCAGGATCAGCATCTCATTATTGCTACCGCTGCTGCTGCTGTTGTTGTTGTTGTTGTTAGCGCATATTACGACGTAACGAAGTCTCTATATCACCGTAGACTTTTATACACAGGATACTGAAGATAAGTGTGTTCTTGTTCGCCTTTTGGACAAGATTTTTCACGTACCGAGAATAGCAATAAGGCAGTCCGAGGAAAATCTAGTTTAATTGTCCAATGAACAACTGCCGTTAATTTATTTTTGTCAATGATTACCTTTTTATGCTTATGAACAGGGTGTAACGTACTCCCTGTTATGAACAATGACGCTAATAGACCACTTTCCCAATAACGCTATCTGAGCTATTTATAGATATCACGTTACGCATAAATATGGAAAACGAGACTGAACGTGACGATTTCTTGTTTCATTTGTTATGTAATGGCGGACGTTATAGATAAATACCTTTGTTTTTCTCTTCACAATTTGCAGTCGCTAACAGTTAATCAACTGAAAAATATCTTAAAAAATGTAGATGAAAGTGTTTCTGGGAAGAAATCCGCTTTAGTTTCACGTTTGTACGCATATTTATGCCGTATTAACGCTTGCAGTCGTGCAGTGAACGAAAGCCAGGAAGTAAACAATGACAGCAAAATAAACATCCCTTCAATGACTTGATTGTTTTTGCCGAAGATGCTTTGTGGACACAATATCTACGATCTCTACCAGTTGTTAACTTTCACCAGTTATACCAATATCTCGTGGAAATAACAAAGAAATATGGTGAACATGTGGTGAAAGGGACTGTTTTTAAAAATAAAAGAGCATACAGCTTTTTCAAAGAAAGACATATAAGTGACATGAAAGTGGCAGTATACTTTCACTGTGAAATTCCGATCTTTCACCGATATAAATGTAATAAAATGTCACAATTCATTATTTTTCATACATTTTTTACCTGATATATAATTATATTTGAGCCATGTCACGCTAAAATCAGGCTTAAGGCCACACTTAAAAAATTTAAAGTATGCCCTTTCTCGACCTACCCAAAAAAAAATAAAACGTTTGGGTCGGTCGGGGAAGCGCATACTTTAAATTGTTTAAAGGGCCCTTACCAAATAATTATTTTCTCCATTTACGGAATTTTTTTTTAAATTGCTGGTCACATCCAGATGCCGCTAAAACAAAAGAATGTTTTGTTATAAAAAAAAATGTGCCTAACTACCAACCCAAAATTTTAAATTAGGGTCGGGAAAGGGCAAACATAAATATTTTTAAGGGTGGCCTAATGCATTTGTGACTAGTATGGACCCAGATCAGCCTGCTCATACTCTCGGTATGAACAGGGTCCACACTGTTCGCATTAATAATGTTAGAAGTAACTGAATGGCAGACAGTGTAGAACCTGATCAGACTTTGCGGATGCACAGGCAGACCTGGGTCCACACTGGTCGCAAATGCATTAAGGCCGGTTTTGGGGGAAACGGCTTATTTTACTTACTTACTTACTTACTTACTTACTTACTAACTTAATCCTCTTCACCCCTGTGAGGGGCATAGGGCCTTCACTACAGTTCGCCATCTGGACCTGTCCTGTGCTGCCGCCTTTGCCTCCTTCCAAGACATGGAGATGGTTTGGAGCTCGGTGTCAAGAGTTCGCTGACTGGTCTCCCTCTCTTCCTCTTCCCTTGCGGGTTCCAGTCGAGGGCCTGTCGGACAATGCTCTGGGGATCTTTCCGGAGTGTGTGGCCAATCCACCGCCATTTCCGTTGTTTAATGACTGTGGCGATTGGTGTCTGTCTGGTTCTCCTCCAGAGCTTGTTGTTAGAGATAGTCTCGGGCCAGCGGATTCTTAGGATCTGTCTGAGGCATGTGTTGACAAAGACCTGCAACTTGTTGTCCAGTGACTTTGTGTGTCTCCATGTCTCTGCCCCATACAGTAGGACGGTTAGTACACTGGAGTTGAATAGCCGGATTTTGTTTGAGAGGCGTATATTTTTGTTGTTCCATATAGGCCTCAGGGTGACAAACGCATGTCTAGCTTTTCCAACTCTGGACTGTATGTCTTCCTCTGTTCCTCCTGCTGTGCTCACAACACTTCCAAGATACGTGAAGCTGGTCAAATCTTTAACTTGGTCACCTTCGAGACTGATGGGGTGGCTGAACTGAACGATGCGTTTACTCGCATGCTCTTGGTCTTGTTTGTGTTGATGGCCAGTCCTGTAGAGAGCACAGTCTGTTGTAGGCACTCGGTCTTCTGTTGGATGTGTTGTATGGAGTGTGACAGGAGGCAGATATCATCAGCAAAGTCCAGATCTTCCAGCTTCTTTGTGAATGTCCATTGGAGGCCCCTTGGTGTTTTCATGGTTGTCTTCAATACCCAGTCGATGACAAGCAAGAAGATCATGGGCGAGAGCAAACATTCTTGTCTTACTCCGGTGGTGACTGCAAACGATGGTTATAAGTCGGAGTTGTGTACGATCTGACAAATCATGCCCTCATAGAAACTGCTTATGATGTTTGTGAACTTCCCTGGAATCCCATAGTGCTTCATTATCTTCCAGATCATTTGCCTGTCAATCATGTCGAACGCCTTCCGGAAGTCAACCAACCCAGCAGAGCAATTAGAGAGATGGAAAGAACATTTTAATAACATTCTAAATGGCCCCCCTGTAGAAGACCTTCCCAATGGTGAAGAAGGAGAAGAACTAGACGTTGACATTAGATCCATCTCCAGGGAAGAAATACACCGGGCAGTCAATAAGAGCAAGGCCGGGAAGGCGCCTGGTTCAGCCAACATCCCACCAGAAACATTGAAGGCAGACAGTGCAACCACTGCAGAGGTCATGCACAAACTACTCCAGGATATCTGGGAGAAAGAGGAGATTCCTGTAGAGTGGAAGACGGGCATCATCATAAAGCTTCCCAAGAAAGGAGACCTGAGCAACTGCAACAACTGGAGAGGCATCCAACTACTGTCTCTCCCATCCAAGGTCCTTGCCAGAATACTCCTAGAGCGACTCAAGACAGCCATCGACAACAAACTGAGTGATGAACAGGCGGGGTTTAGAACAGGACGATCATGCACAGACCAAATCGCAGTGCTGCGCATCATCATCGAACAGTCCCTGGAGTGGCAATCCCATGTGTACATGAACTTTATCTTAGGCTTATTTTAAATAGGGTTAAATAAAAAACACCCATCCTGCATTATTAATTTCATTATTATTTTAAGTAATTGGTTTCTGTTTACATTTACAGTCTCGGTCCCAGAGGAGAATAAAAATGCAACTATGTTGGAGGGCTGTTATTCTGTGTTGAGGACTTCAGTAGAAACAGCATAAGGCCCCTGAAGTTGTTACCTGCACATCTAAACTCAGCAACTGGAATGTGCCACGGGACCTGAAGGTTGATTCTGCTCCACTTCCAGGATTGAAGATAAAGAAAATTGTACATGGAAAGCAACAAGATACTGTTACAACAGTCACAATATATGATCACCGTGCGCCGTCCGACAGATGTAGACATACACGCATTGAGGACATTGTATGATGTATGATGTATGATGTATGCCAGCCTCGGGTTTCTTCCTGTTCCATGAAGATCCAGAAGAGGAGAGCAAGCAACATACCGAGACAGATATCCTACCTGATGATAGTTTTCATGTTGCGGAAATTGTAGAAGTGAATACATCTAGATGTTTACATAAAGCAGATCTGCCGCTTGAGAATTCATCACATGAGATAAGCGATGAAAAAATACTAGAAATGTATAAGGTGGATGTTACATAAAGGTTTGCAGCAGTGCAATTGTTGATAGCGATGAGGTGAAAGTAGCTGTTGCGGAGTATATGAATAAAGAAATAAATGACAAGGAGGTGGTAAAAGAACTTGAAAGCAGAACAAAAACTTAAGCAGAATGTAAAGAAATATAAAAAGATCGGACAGGGAAAGTAGCATTCAAGGAGGACAGTAAACCACAAAACACAGAAACAAACACGCAAACAGACAAACAAGAAGGCAAAAGCAATAATAAATGCAAACGACATCACAAACACAAAAAGGGTTGACAATAGGGCTACCGCCTTGGAACGATCAGTGGCAAAGTAGGCCACTGGGGGTTTAAACCGGTTTTAGGGTGCACCAAACCTCACACTTACCCTACTGTCATCCCATTAAAACAGGACACTGTAAATAAAGAAATCCCCGCCATGATCTAATCTCTAACCAACAAGGCAGCATCAATAGGCAATATAAGTAAAACATAAATATGCTCGTGTAAATATTAAACCAAAAAAACAATAGCCTAGAAAGCCACAATGAAGGTACTCAATGACTTTGCAGAAGCCAGAGCAGTAAGAGAATAAACCATTAAGGGCACCACAAGAAAGATCATGGACAAACATCAAACGCCACCGTCCCAATGGGCTTTAGGTAGGCGTCATCACAGGGTCCACAGCCTGTCCGGTCATCGTACAATTGAAGAGGAAAGCATAGTGGCGAACTGTAAAAGGGTCCACCACCAAGCATGCAGTACGTTGCAAAATGATAGGGTCATAACCTATTTTGATAAACTTTTTAACAAGTTTAACAAAGATACTATGAAATTGATCATGACCTAGAAGCTTACGAAGTTTATAAATCACATCACCATAGAAGTCAGGTTGTGATAGTCCTTGTCGCAGAAGAGTCCTTAAATTACTTTTATATTTGGAAAGAAGATCAGGGTTACGATAATAAAATTTTGCAAAGGTTTTACGAAGTTTATTGTTACGGTAACCCTGATTGAGTAACTTTTTAGTTATACAAAGATTACGAATATTAAAGTCCTCAACTCGAGTACAAGCTCTAGAAAAACGAATAAGTTGAGACACATATACCCCATAAGAAGTTGCTCGGGGAACATCCCCATCCAAGTGGGGATAATTAACAATGTCAAAATTAAAATCATCTCTCTTGTCATAGATTTTGCTACTTTGGAACAGTCTCCACAAATTAAAATTAACAGCTTCAAATTTTGGAAAAGTAGTAAAGTGCAAAAAGAACCCAGATGGTGTAATTAAGCAAATTCTTTATTCCAACTTCACATCTTCTGCAATGAAATACGGTAAAGACAATGAAGAAAATGCGGTTAAACCATATGAGGAAAAAATGAAAGGAACTAACAAAAATGTGGTTGTGGAGAAGATGGGACTTCTACTCTGTGAGGAATATGTTTGGATCGGGGCTAGTGTTGACGACCAGGTATATGACAGCAGTACTGATAGCTATTCTGTATGGAAGTGAAATGCCTCATGTCTAGAGAAGGTCTCACTGTTGAGGAAGCAATTGCCAAACAAACATGTTGCCTTGTTAAAACATTAAATGGTGATGTTCAGATGAAAAGAAATGATGAATACTATTTCCAAGTGCAGAGACAGATGTTTGTGACTGGACTTGAGTGGGCAGA
This sequence comes from Cyrtodaria siliqua, assembly GCA_037043455.1. NCBI lineage: Eukaryota > Metazoa > Mollusca > Bivalvia > Adapedonta > Hiatellidae > Cyrtodaria > Cyrtodaria siliqua. Next base: position 138,474 of record JAWPHD010005456.1, on the reverse strand, counting down.
TTTTGTGGTTTGGTTAAACGATGAACAAGTCCATATTGAGCGCAACATGTTTGTTTTTATGTTGAAAGGACAAGAGGCAATCCCGAAATTGTATGTAAGATAAAGCGATATAGATCGGAAAATAATATTGTTGGCGTGTGTGCGCGCGCGTGCGTGCGTGTGTGCGGCGTGCGTGCGTGCGTGCGTGCAATCATTTATTTAAACAATCATTTATCCAAACTCTATCCACGTGTTTAGTCATAAATTAAGTTATATGTGCCGATTAAAAGTATAGGTCTATTCACGGATACTTAAAATACCCGAGATTGAATATGCGTAAAACGAATTATGAGTTGGTAACTTTTAATTCGACGTTCCGGTTTTGGGGTTTTGACATCTGTTAAAGCCGTTTATATTGTGTCTCTGAAGTTCGAATTTTCAAAATATTTAAGTTGTATAATATATAAAAGTATATAAGTTTGCCTTGTGGGCACTCTAGACCCTTCATTTATTATCCAATCTTACCCAAACGTACACAGTAGTTAAATTTCTACAAAACTCGGACGCGAGTTTTTGAATCAGCCAGATTTAATTGCTTATAATTCTGCCTTGGAACTAACATATCCATAAGATCTTGGACGAGTTCTTGGGGTCGTGGGTTCAAATCTCACTGGTGGCATTTTTTTATCCCCCTTTTATTATTCTTATTATTATACTTTGGGTTGTTTTCTTTCCTCATAAAAAACAGTGGTTCGAGGGTTCAAATCCGATTAGATATTTTTTCTTTGGAAAGGGTTGGGGTGGGGAAGGGGATACCATTTTCATTGGTTCAGTAAATACATTTTTTTTCTGATTTACTTTTAGCTCTACGTGCGGTGTGGAAATTGGCGTTGGCGTCCGTTAGTGGCAGTTTCTCTAAAACAGCTCAGCCAATTTTAATCAAATTTCCGATGGATTCTTCTGAGTGGGTTGGGACATTACAGAATATTTTATTGGCGATCCGACATTCAAAATGGCCGCCGTTGCTAAATATAGCCAAAACATTAACAACATATTATTCTCCAGAACGCCAAGATATATTTTGACAACAATTATTTTAGAATTGATTGCTAACTACTGAACTATCAAGTTTATCTCTTTTTTTTTTCTTTTTTTTACATGAAATCAAAAATGGCTCTGCTCCGGGGATCCAAAGTTTATATATGGAGATTGTGCACGCTTTACAAAGACACACCGAGAAAAACTTGAAAAATCTTCTTCTGCAAAATCACAAGGCATAAAGTGCTCATATATTGAATGTTACATCAGCTTATGATCCTCTATCAAATTGTTTAAATTGTGACCCTGGGGTCAAATCTGGGTTGGGTTGGGGAGGGGACACAGTTTTGTATAGAGTTATATAGGAGAATCTTTAAAATAATCTTCTTTTCTGAAACTACAAGAGTCAGAAGTTTCATATTTTGCATTTACCGTATGCGTACTGTCCTCTACCAAGTTTGTTCAAATCTAGACCATGTGGTAAAATTTGGCCCCACCACAAGGATCACATGTGTTAAATAGAATTATATTTGAATAAATATTAGACTATTTTCCTTCCTGAAACCATAGTTTTACACTAATTGAGCATGAACCTCACCCCTGCATGGGAACATAGCCCATGAGTCATAACTTGGAAACCGTTTAGATCCCACCCTATAAACATGCATACACTTAATGGGCATGAACAGATGGATAGAAACACCAAACCATCAGCGGCTGTTGGGTCTATCCCCACCCCTGATGAACATATTCCCTGGGTCATAACTTGGATGCTGTTGAGATCCCTATATACCCTATAACCATATATACGCTTACTGAGCATGAACATATGTATACAACCTTCAAACCATCGTATGTCCCGACTCCTGGGGAAATAAACCATGTGTCATAACTTGGAAACCGTTGAGATATCCACCCTTTAACCGTATATACACTTAATGGACACGAACAGACGGATAGAACCATCCAACCAGCATTGGCCCTGTGATCCATCCCTACCCTTTGGACATAGCCCCTGGGTAATAACTTAGACACCGTCGAGATCACAGCCCTAAAACCGTGCAAACACTTAATGGGCATACACAGATGGATACATCCTTCCAACCAGCATCGGCCCGGGATCTGTTCCCAACCCTGGGTAAATAGCCCATGGGTCATAACTTGGACACCGTTGAGATCTCCAACCTATAACCACATATACACTTAATGAGCATGATTGATTGATTGGATTGAATTTTATAGTCACACCAACAGCTAAGGTCATACGGCGACTTTCCAGCTTCCATTGGTGGAGGAAGACCCCAGGTGCCCCTCCGGGCAATTTTCGTGCACGGGTGGGCACCTGGGTAGAACCACCGACGTTCCGCAAGCCAGCTGGATAGCTTCCTCACATAAAGATTCCTAGGCCCCTGAGGGATCGAATCTACAGCGGTGAGGACAACCATCCAACTAGCATTGTCCCTGTGGTCCATCCCCGCCCTTTGGGACACAGCCCCTGGTTCATAACTTGGAAACAGTTGAGATCCTCACCCTATAACCATATATGCACTTACTTGGCTTGAACTCTTTAAGGCAGGAGCGGGAGTTTGCGATGGGGAGCCATCGACTGTGTGTTCCCAGTCTGTTATGAAATTATAAGCTTGTTTCACATTTTAATCTATGGGACAATGTTTTTTTATCTTTGTAAAGATCATCAGATGTACGATCAGGGCAAGTTTGACCCTCTTGCTTATGGCATGGATGCTTTGTTTTCACTGAATTCCACCAAATGTGTAGGCCAGTAGAGTGAAACAGGGTCTCCTTGGCCTCTTGTTTTTAAAGCTGAGTGATAAATTGAACATTCGCCTAGGGTTCATCTATGTGTTTTTTCACGTTTAGTAAAGTCAGAACACAACTAGTTTTGTTCTCTTGCATGATGTGGTACACTTACACACATTCCGCAATATTGACAGGTACATCTAGGATTGCACCACGTCTCTCCTTCCACCTGTCTCTCCTTCTTTGGACTATCACTTACGTCTGCATCAAGGGATACTGTTATATAATGTTATGCATTTATTTTGTATTCTGTATAAATGTGTATGTTTACATTAGTCTGTGTACAATGTAGTTTACATGGGACTAATATCAATACTATGTCTGTTAAATGGCATTTTCATGAATAACTTACTCATTGCTCCCTTATGCCCAGATTTTTCTTGCACTCCTTTGGGATTGTGCATGGGGTGTATGCAGTGATTATGATGTTTGTCATACAGCTACAGGTATACTCATCAATACGAACTTGCGTTCGACATGATTTAAGCAAAAAAAAGGAGAAAAACCTATTAACCGCACCGCCCCGCCACGCCCCTCCATCCATAGTCACTCCCCTCTCCAACTCACTCAGTAAAATTAATGTGACTTATTAGCGCGATGTCACCAAGGTCAAGATGGGAACATACCTTATTTAAGTAGTCGAGCTATAGACATAACCTTCGACATCTTATTTGAATACGTTCTGCACTGTTTAAAATATTAAAAAAGGACATTTAGTAAACATGAGTTTAGTGGCGACGCATTAGTATCTCTATATATCGATAAACTAGTCCCATAATGGTATTTAAAGATATTTAATTACTGTACTTAATAGTATATTTCTTGTTCATTTTTTAATTAAGGCCATAGCTAGATAGCTGATTTAATAATTTATTACCGTCTAATTATTTACGTACATTTACATTTACACGATACTACATACAACAGAGATGGCGATGGAACGATGGCCCTAACGGAACACCGTAGTTTACACATGGTAACATGTGTTATATACTATTTAATACGAATTTGTGGTGCATCTAATCAAATGGCGTCTACTGTGTGTCTATTAACCTGAAGGTTGAGGATGCTAGCCCCATGCATACACGGCAAAACAATTTAAATCCATAGTATGTTAAACCATTCAAATATTTTATACAAATTACTGTCGAATTAATCTGCGCGTTTTTCTCACAGAGTTCGAAATAAATTGGTTGACAGTATTCCTTATTGTTGAGATCAATCCATAATTACTGAATTAAAGTATATGGTAAAATAACGAAGAACAAATCTAAATTTCAAATGTTTGCCCGTACTCCCCCTCCCCTTCCATCCACGCCCCCACCCCACCCACCCACCCACACACACACACACACACACACTTTTATCATCAATACCATTCGTATGTTCTTTAAGACATCGATACGATTTGTGTAAAAATGCATGCCGAGTTTCGTGTTTGGCATGCAGAAAGTGTTTCCCAGTAAAAGTGACATGTTTCCCTTTCATAGATGTGTAATCATTCGATTTCATTCAACTGTTTCTGAGATGAGATAGTAGTGACTTGTTCTTTTTTCTTTTCTTTTCTTGCTATATTATACCGTGCCCATCATGGCAAAGGATAAGTTTTCAAGCAGTTGGGTCCGTTAGTAATAAACCCGATTTTTTTTGTTAAAATCGAACTAAATGTATATTGTAACAAAATAAAGACATGTTATTTTTTTATTATTTTGTAGATTTCGTTGGGGCCTCATTTGCCCTGAATTTAAATGGGAAATGTTACTGCATACTTACCTCGAGCGTAAATGTTCATAGATGCATACCTTAGATAAATTATATTGTAACAGATTCACATTAGTGAGTCAAAAGCAAGTTAATTTTGTTTTAGTTTCATTAAAATTGACTAAGCATTAAGGAAGTTACACTTTATTGGTAAAATCTCGTGTCGACCTCAGACAGGGCCAAACTTATAAACATTACATTAATGAGTCAGATTTCAGATTTTCCTCGATTTACCCGGGGAAGGTTTGGAGCGTGATTGTCACCTGATATGATGTGATTGAGAAGGACGGTGAGTATTTAACCCTGAGGGAGTTATGGAAAGGTGGCACACTCAACATTACTGAGCAGACCGACGGGTTGGTCGTTTGAACCAGCAACACACGGCAGCTGGCCGTTTTATGCAGAGTAAACGGGACTCCGTGGTCGCAGTGAGGACCGCCATCATAGGATGTGGATCCCACACTCGCCATGCTGGGAGACTTCAGATCTCTGGCAGCCTTGATAGCGCTACATCTAGTTAGTCACCGCCGCCACGGATGTCAACTTAATGCCATCGACGAGGAAGTATACGTGTTGGCTATATAATGTTATGAGTTAACCACCAGACGTAGTCGTCAGTGTTAATAACATTGAATAGGGAATCGCGGAAACGTTGAGACGAACATTTCAGCAACCAAAATATAAGGATGAATCTAATCAATCAAAACATTGATCTTCAGTGACATGTAGCGAACTGAACTTAAGTTGGTAACATCTACAGTGGACAGGAAACCGCGGCGCGCATTCATCTTTCATGAAACTTTAATTAACTTTCACATCTTTCATGAAACTTTAATTAACTTTCATCACATTATCATCATCATCTATCATTCATTTGATTTGTAATATAATATTCATGTTGATAATAAATTTGTAAATATTTTACTTTATGATTGTTCCTTGGAGGGTTGTCCCTACTGTTCTATTGATATGACCAATCGGTCCACCCTTACATATATATATATTAGTATAATATAATTGTATATATAAGTTTGTATCTTAATTATACCAAAGAAGCTTTAAATATCAATTTTAAAAATCTTAGTACTACGTCCTTTCCCATCCAACCTCCTTAACTAGTTGTGAAACTGAACGGGTTTTCCAACCTCCTTAACTAGATGTGAAACTGAACGGGTTTTCCAACCTCATTAACTAGATGTGAAACTGAACGGGTTTTTCAACCTCCTTAATTAACTAGTTGTGAAACTGAACGGGTTTACTCCCATCGATATGAAGAGGCTAAAGGGTAATATTAAACTAATAATAAAAGTGATAATAAAACATTGTAACAAACTTCTTAGTAAGATTGGAAGGTAAATCATAAAATGTTAATGTTGACATTGTTTAAGTTGCTATTTTGCCTGTTATTACTGTATGTCGGTCAATAGCTATGCATAGCTAATGTTTGTGTGTCTTCAAATGAAAATGTGTTGTTGTTTCTTGTTGTACCGGGAACTGCCAAAACAGCCAAAATATTGAGAGAAAAATACTTAAACTATTTTTTTTATTTTTTCCCTCCATTATGAAAAAATGAACATGTTCAGTAGATCATTAAACCAGCAAAAACAGCATCACACTCATCGCATTATGGCAAGTCGTTTCAAATTTAATCACTATTAGCGATATCGCTAATTCAATTACCGATATTTCAATTACTGACAGCGTAGTTATGGTTCAAAATACATGGTCGATGACACATACCTTGAATTCCAAAATGAATTATTTAGATACTGTGGTGAGTCAAACAATATGATTTTATTTGGATATTTTAACTCTAGAACAAGCTGAATTAATGATTTTGTACAAATAGATGAGCACATTACATATTTATAAAATTATCGTCTCCCGGAACTCCACGACGAAGGAGAAGCAATATTAGACTTGTTTTAAACTTTTAATATTCCAACTGAGAGAAATAGTGTGGAAAAACGATCAAACGCCTACGGCTATAAATTGTTGGACTTCTCTAAAAAAATAATATATATATATTTATTCTATATGGTAGAATAGGCTCAGCTATGCAGAGACCAAAATTTACATGCAAAGATTGTACCGTTGTTTATTTCGTGTCATCGGCCAATAATTTCAAAGTTATATTGTTTGCAGCTTATTTTCCGATGTGCATTGTCCCGTTTTACTGACAATTAATACGGATTATAAACATAATTAAGATCAATCACAATGCCTGAGTGGCACAACACAAAAGGTCAAATTATGGGACGTAGATAAAGCTGATACATTCGTTGATAATTTCGACATTTTACCAGCCTGCGAAATTGAGACCAAGTTGGATTTACTCAAAGAAAAAGAAAATGATACAAAATGTGATATAAATGAAGTTGTTGAAAATTTAGTCACTCATTTCGAATCATGTGCAAAACGGTACTTTGGATTCTATTTTAAAGTTAAACCATGGTTTAGTAAGGAATGTACTCGAGCAAGAAATGTATATCACACTATTCGACAGTTTTACAATAAATAAAAGAGCACATTTTATAAAAAAATATATATATATATTAAAAAAATTGTAGCCTTAAATCACAAAAAGTATAAATCCGAAAGAATAAATAAACTTAGAAGTTTAAAAAGTATAAACCCCAGGCAATATTGGAAAATTATAAATGGGAATACAAAGAACGAAACTGTTAGGCATCCTTTGACAATTGTTACACATATTTTAAAAACATTAATACAAGAGACAATCTAGAAAGTAACGAAATTAACGACGAAATTAATCAACCAATCAATGACGAAGAAAACAAAAGAGCAGTAAGATTATTAAAAAACAATAAATCTCCCGGAACCGTTAACGTAATAAATTAAAATATAACGTCGACAATTAATACTCTGTTACCGATTTATACTAAACTTTTTAATTTGATGTTTGGTGATGGGATCATTCCTGAAAACTGAACTTTAGGAATTATTAACTATCTTTAACAACAAGGGAGATGCAACCCTACCGGAAAACTATCGTCCCGTTACACTTCTATGTTGTTTTGGAAAAGTGTTTACGTGTATACTCAATAACAGACTTAACCAGTAAGCCGAAAAAAACCAGTGAAAATATTGCACCGAATGGAAACTAAATGTTTAAACATCTAAAACAAAAATAATGATTTTTATTGCACCGAATGGAAACTTATGTTAATACATCTAAAACAAAAATAATGATTTTTATTGCACCGAATGGAAACTAATGTTAATACATCTATACAAAAATAATGATTTTTATTGCACCGAATGGAAACTAATGTTAATACATCTAAAACAAAAATAATGATTTGTATTGCACCGAATGGAAACTTATGTTAATACATCTAAAACAAAAATAATGATTTTTAGCAAAGGCAGAATTAAGCAAAATCTGAAGTTTACATTAAATAATGAACATTTTGAAATAATTAATGAATACAAGTATCTTGGCATACAGCTCGGTCGCAGTAGTTCCTATTTAATTGCGAAAAAACATATAGCAGAACAAGAAAATAAGGCATGATTTGCTCTTTTAAAAAGGATACGCTGTTTAGACCCCCCATTTGATATGCAAATTGACCTGTTTAATAAAACAATAAAACCAGTACTATTATACGGTTCCGAATTATGGGGTTTCGGTAACATCGACATAATTGAGCGAGTTCAACTGAAATTTTACAAATATATCTTTAATCTTAAAACTGCAGCACCGTCCGATATGATATACGGAGAATTGGGAATACTGTCTCTATCTATCGATATTAAAACACGAATCATCTCATTCTGGTCTAAACTCATTGCTAATGAAATGGATAATAAACTATCCTCCCTAGTATATTCTGCAGTGCACGCATTACATGAAAATAAAATGATAAAGTCAGAGTGGATAAACAATGTTAGAAACGAAATACGTTCTCTAGGCTTCTCTGGAATATAGTATTCACAGAGTTTTAGTAATGCAAAATGGCTGATCAAATCATCAAACCAAAAATTGAAGGATACATTTATACAAAAATGGTCATCGACTGTTAATATCTCATCATCCGGTACTATTTATAGAATGATTAAAAAAGCTCATATTTCTCATTATTTCCTCCCTTACTTTGTAAATGCTTGTTTATGTTCCTCACACGAAAGCATAGGCTTCCAATATAGCAATTGGAAGATGGCAAAGTATACCTTTAAACGAAAGACGGTGTATGTATTGCGAACATGAGGTCGGAGACGAATTCCATTATTTATTAGTATGTTTTATCAGTATGTAACCAATTCAAGGAACAAATAACGAAATATATAAACGCCGTCTCGGTTATATGGTGGAGGGACGTTAAACCTTAGAACGTCACACACAGACACCCAAATGCTATATAATTTTAAAACTAAATGACTGCAAAACATCCAATTATACCAAAGAAACTGTGTATTTGTATCGATATCATTATGAAAAACTTTAATTAGCATGCAAATTCGAGTTGTATGTGATTTATAGTTGATTGTTTACATGTAAATAGTTTGATTGATTCTTTATTTTCCTCCCAGTTGGAGAGCATACACTATAAGTTTACATATAAGCATTCAAACAATTCAATAATAATATATACATGACAATCAGTAATTTAGGGACAAATATACGCAGTAACACAGAAGTACTACTACAATAGACAATGAGAGAAATTTTGACATAGAGTAAAGTATAAGAATAAGTTAATATATATACATTCATGTTGGAGTCTTTTAATATAATTAAACAGATTCCATGACTGTACTCATATGTTCATGGAACATATTTGCTTACCCTAATAATAAATACTTTTCATATTCAATATGTACAACAGATTACAAAGTGTTAAAAAATTGTTATGTTTAAAGATAAACTAGTAATCGAGTCCATACCCAGCCTTTATGAAACGAAATAAAAGATCAGGTATGGAATCACACATAGTTTACTTCATCTTACCAGTTTAGCAAATACATTCTTGAAAAATAAACATCATAACATCACTCTCCCTTACGGAAGCGAAATATAAGGGAGAGTCAATGACATTACATTTTAATTACACACATGGCTACTAATACATTATTTCAATTTACCGCTTGTCCAACACTCCATATTAAATGGAAAGCGTTAATAACAACTTTTAAACAAGTCAAATTGCATTTATCGCTAAGTGGTCTCATACCATTTAGCATTACAATTATTTGTTCCCGCGGACTTAAGTTTATGAATATGTTAAATACATTTGAACCAACAATGGTAAAAATTGACTGCCACAATTTAACTGAAATATGTTCAGTACGAACACAATAAAAAATATAGTGTTCTGAGATAGATGAAACTTGTCTTTCACACCGGGGGCAACTTTTGGTATAAGTGTCACTAAATAATTTACATAATAGACATATTGCACTTTTGCATTTAGTCGTGTATTTTGGTTGCGCTTTAGAAAATTCCCATAACTCACAAGCATGACTAAGCATTGGTTTTATGCACAAAAAGTCTCTTAAAGAGCAATCATTATTTACTCTGAATGACCACTCAGTTTCTGCCATTGTACACACACTGTTTTTTATCATGCGCTTCCAAGTAAATTTCGAAGGAAATACACCAGAAATTCTGAATTCATTTAAAACATTGAGAAGTGAATACTTTCTTAAAATACGATAGATTTCTGGTATGTATCCTCTCTGATGCGATGGATTTTCGATAAAATGTAATAGTCTATAAATAAAGACCTCTCTTACTACATGTGGACATATTGAACGGCATAATTGTCCTAAAAATAGAAGCTTACGAGTGTCAATTTCGCTCTCAATTGATTTAGCACCTATCAAACTAAGACATATATCAGTTCTCGTCTGAGTAGGAATTGATTGCATATATTTTATGCAGAATCGATGCTATCGTTCCAACATTAACATATCACTTTTTGTCATGTCATACCACAGTTCGCAACCATACAGGGCTTTTGGAATTACAACGGACTTGTATATTTTCATTGATGTTATAGGGTGAAGACCATCTTCATGTAGACCAGCATTTATCAAACCTAAAAATGCACCTCTTAATTTACGGCAGGATTCTTTGATACTGCCCTGTATATCCATGTATTTATTACAAATAACGCCTAGATGTGTATAATTTATAGTTTCGACGACAGGTTCATTACCAATTTTCCATGTTCTATTTTTGTTTTCGAATTCAAACTTTGTCTCATTAAACACTATCACGGAACATTTACTTGCATTATATTTAAATCTCCATTTAGTTGCATAGTCATTACATATGGACATCATTTTGTCCAGGCCTAGTTTTGAAAATGACACGAGAACCATATCATCCGCAACAGTTAAACAACTACAATTAATGTTGACAAGACAAAAGCCAAGACCCGAGTCTTCAATTTCTGATATTAAGCCATTAATATATGCAAGATAGAGGAAAGGGCTACTGACTCCTCCCTGTCTTGTTCCCTGCCGTACACGAAGCGTTTCAGATACATTGCCATTACATCGAACACGACTTGTTACATTATTATACATATCAATTATGGCTTTGTAAGTTGTAGGATCTATGTTAAATTCATTCAGTTTAAAGAAAAGGCCATTATGCCATAATCTATCAAACGCCTGTCTTGAGTCATTTAATCCGACATACAATTTGCTTTTATTTTCCTTAGCAAAATAAATGCTTTCACGAAATGTAAAAGATGTCATTAAGCATCCCAAGTCTTTTTGAAAACCCCCTTGAAGATGGTTAATAGGTATTTTGTTTCCATTTGCTAAGCGGGACAATAACACCCTTTCATATAATTTCATGAATGGAGATGACAGAGTTATCGCCCTGTAGCTATTAGGATCCCTATGATCTTTTTTCCCACCTTTAAATAGTGTTATGATTATACCGCATTTCATCTTTTCGGGAGCGTGCGCTAATTTCAACATTGCCGTGAGCAAGTTTGCTATCAGCTGTTTAACTATTACACCGGCATGAATAATATGTTCATAGTATATTTTGTCCTCGCCACAAGCTTTGTTTCGTTTCGCTAGCCTTAGAAAATAATTAATATCCGCTACTGAGATTGGTATTAAATCGCATACATTATAATTACTTAATTCTACGTTCTTTGAGTGCACTGTCTCATTTACATGTTGAAAAAATGCACTATCGAAATTGGAATCGTCATCGACAGAGTACAAATCACTAAAGTAATTACGCCAACCCGACAATATGTCTATTGGATTTCTAGATAGTATTTCATTAAAGTTCATTTCAGTACCGGGGGCAGTACATGATTTTGTCCGTCTAGCGTTTACTAAGTTCCAAAATAAATCTTGGTCAATCTCAGCAGCTTCGTCTATTTCAAGATTTAGCTTAACCATATACTGATCAACAGCATATCAATGTTGACATCTAAACTCGCGTTTTGCTTCTTTATAATTAAAGTATGATAACCCGTTTCTCGGTTTTCCATTACTCAGCCATATCATTCTTTTATTTTTCATGTTATTATGATAACAATTCAGTTGTTTATTCCAATAAGGCTTTAAGTGACGCCTGAATTTAGCTTTTGGCAAACATACAGTGGATGCATTTAAAATCCTTGTGACCAATAAGTCATACAATTGATCTATGTGTGATTTAGAAGTCAAAGCCAAGTCCTTAGCGTTTTTAAGGATTGGGTCATTTTCAAGGAATATTTCATACTCTTTTAAAATGTCCACTGGTACTTTGGACCATTTAATACGCTGACCACTCTCAGTGCTAGGGGTGATTCTTTCATAACTCGGAAATAAGAGAGTACATAAAATAGGACGATGATTGGAGAAACTTAAAGAACCGTCGTCTAATATTTGACAGTCAGAAGCATAATCTATTTTATCTGTTGGTAGTAAAATATGGTCTATAAGGCTCTCACCATTTTTAGATACAAAACTTGAAATTGCACCACTGCATAATGGCAAAGTATTTATAGATGTAAATCTGTTTTCAAGCATAAACTCATTAAACACATACCCTCTATCGTCAAGACGCTTATTATATTTATAGGAATTGAGGTGTACATTTAGATCACCCATGAAAACTACAAAGCCTCTTTCTGAATAAGCATGTATCAAATCTGAAAGTTTATCTACATATTCCCTAAATATGGCACTACAGTGGTTCTTACTTGGTAAATACACTTGAAATATGAACACGTACACGTTGGTACTTACTTCTAATTGTATACCGATAATCCTATCATCGTCAATTGGTAATGTGGATATTCTACTCGTATACTTTATATTCCACAAAATGGCTACACCCCCCTTTCCTACTTTACGATTACTTGGAAGTTTGAGATCGTTATCACATACAGAATGACATACATACTTATTATCAATTTTGCTCAAAAAATGAAGATCTTTCTGATAAAGCCAGTGCTCCGATACTCCACATATGTCAACTGAGTACGTGTTTAAAGTATCACTGAGATATGTACAACTTGACATAATACCAGTAACATTCCATGACATTAGTTTTAGCATTGCCATTTTAACTAGTTATAAATGGTACTTTTTATGAGTAGAACACTGCTTACTCATCAAGGCAAAGATATGGATTATAATCCGACCAGTCAGATCGATGTACAGTCTCGTTCTAGTAACTAGCATGTTCAGGGCCATGACCCTTATGGTAATCACTGTATCGAGATGGACAATGTCGATTTTCACTGTGCCTTTTAGTATACATCGAGCGCGAGACCCACGGTCTGCATGTAACACCTTTAGCCCAGAAGAACCGATCTTCCAGCAAGCTTGCATCACAATCATCTTCTACATTCAGACGAATTACAACTGGTTTAAGCTTATTTCTAAAGAGTGTTACCTTGGTTACCTTTGGTCCCCTTCTGTTCACATATTGTGCAATTTTACTTTCTGTTATAGTTGGCTTGAACCCACCCAAATAAAACCGCTTAGTCCGCTTCCTAATATAATCAGAAAAATCTGATAAATCCTCATTATTATCATCATCATCCGAAGTACTATAACGGGCAGCCGACTGATAATTGTTTGACAATCTGTTGGATTTTACAACAGGAATATGTTTGTTTGGAGTAATTTTGGGAGCAGAAGGGGTGCCAACCGATTTAATTATTTCCGAGAAACTAATATCTCGACTACAAGCATGCGATTCCTTAGATGGCGTACTTGTACCCAGCACAGGAGGTAATGTCTGACAGTAAGACTCAGAGGATATCCTTGACTGGTTTACAGTATTTTTAGTTGCATAACCTGCTGGAGTATCCGTTAATTTTACATTTGTACTCAGCGCATTAGGTAGTATCTGAGAGCAAGAATCAGAGGACATCCCAGACTGGTTTTCAGTATTTTTATTTCCACAACCAGCTGGAGTATCCTTTGACTTTACTTGTGTGTGAGTAGGAGTTATACTCGGACTAATTGCAATCTGATTGTCTTGTCGAGGTTGATCTTCATTCTGCAAACAGCTTTCATTTGTTTGGATTATTTTAGAAGATACTTCTTTCTTATTTTTAGCAACTGTGGAATATAATGGCATTTGATTGCTTACTTTGGTTAGGATAGCCATTGCAGAATCAAGATTGTCCTCACAAGACGTTACGCTTTCTTTAAGCACTTTGAGTTCATTTTTCAGGGAAGCAACACCTGAAGATTTCTCTGACTCAATACGCTCCATGCAGAGTTTCACTTTGTCAATGTTGCATGTCACTGCTTGTTCTAAATCCCGTACATCACGCTTCAGGCTTAACACTGTATCTTTTAGAACATTTATTTGGGATGATCGCGCACTTTCATTCGCAGCATACTTCTGCTTTAAGTTCAGCATATCCGCTTTTATGTCCAACAAAGATTCTTGGATCGAATGCACTTCCGGTATGGGTTGTAGAACTTGGGTAGAATGCATCATTCCTTTAGCAGGGGTAGACATACAACTTCCGGGAACTGACTTCGAGCGCTGCTTACGTCCTGTACTAAGCAGCTCCTTTACATATGGACAGCTAAATTCGGCCCCTTCTAGAACTGACAGAAGTGTATGAATGTCATACGCCAGTTTTTCAGCAATCGTCTCACCCGATCGGGTCTGAATACGCCTCTTTATATTACAGTTTGCAAACGTAGAACCATATTTATGTTTTGCTAACTCGAAGAGATCAGTTCTCACTTCGTCAAGTTTAACCTCGCATGAGGCATACGCTTTGAGGATAAAATCCTTATACATTGTCCTCGGCAATCCTCGGTATGTTAGAAGGAGCTGCTGCAGCTGTGAGTCTGTTAGCTTACTCACATGGTATAGTGTAGATTGATCAATCTCACTGTCTTGAGTGTTCATGGTGTCGATTTGTTCGACCTTCACTGCATACATAGTCCCACCAGGTCTAGGACAGATCGGTACCTTGACCTCCGTATTGTCATCAAGTAGTACCGGGGTTAATTCTGTATATGTCAGTTCTGTCAATTCTGACTCCATCGTAAAATCCACGATGTTATTGTGTAACTATAGGTTAGTGTGTATTAAACCTATGTGTCCTGGGTAGATTTAGTATGACAAGCATTAGATATTATAGAATAATCAAGTATTGGTTTAAAATTGTACAAAGGAATGATACTAAGTATTGTAAATGTGTATATAACATGTTAATGCGTGATAGTGAACAATACCCAAATAAAGTGTCATGGGTTACTCTCGTCCATAAGCTGTTGTCCTCCATGGGTTTTCATTATGTATGGCTCGCTCAGGGTGTAGGAAATGTTGAAACTTTCCTTTATACTTTTAAGCAACGCCTTTATGATAATGATTTTCAGCTTTGGCATGAACGTGTAGAAATTTCATCCAGAGCGTTATTTTTCAGAGAAATAGTATCTTTTAACTACCAGTTCTTTCTTCAATGTGTAAATATTCCAAAATTTAGAATTGCAATGACTAGGTTAATTGTTTCATCGCATAGTCTAAAAATTGAATCAGGTAGATGGCACAGACCACATAGTATTCACCGTGACGAAAGAAAATGTATTACGTGTAATAAGCTTGAAGATGAGTATCATTTTATTTTAGAATGTTCTTTATTTAAAGACATACGTAAAATACTCACAAAAAGGTATTTCTGGACAAGACCAAGTATGTTTAAGCTAAAACAGCTATTTAGTAGCGAAAATGAAAATGTCATCAGAAATTTAAGTATGTATATCTTCAAATGTTTTGAAGTAAAGAAACAGATTATTTAACCATATAATGAAAATCTTCTTAATACATATTTGACATCCAATTAATGTAACTTTGTTTTATTTATCATATATGCATGTTATTTAAGTCGTATATAATTGTAAATATGTAGGTAATTACATTTCCAACTTTAAAATGTTATAACTACAGTTGTTTTTATATTAAACTTATTTTGAATGGTGTCATTAGTTTGCAAATATAGCTAACATAAATACTATTTACAGCCGTTAATTACCCATGCGGTGCCGTACGGATGCAGTGAGCGCGTTAGGTATGGACATACCAAATAACCAATTCTGCTGCATTTGTGGGGCACTAACACCTTGGGATTGTTATATTAATTCTGTTCGAAATGTTTGCAATACGTTGTAACACCACAACAGTATCACCTTCTCCGTTATTTCTATTAATTAGGAATACAAATAATATAATATATTTATAGCAGAAAAATGTTAATGTAAATACTTAGAACTGTAAATGTGTTTATTGCTATGTCATATGTTCTATGTATATATGCATTTGTAGTATCTCACGGGCCTATGGCCTATTGATTTATGAATAAAATCTTCTTCTTCTTCTTCTTCTTTGCTCTTTTAAAAAGGATACGCTGTTTAGACCTCCCATTTGATATGCAAATTGACCTGTTTAATAAAACAATAAAACCAGTACTATTATACGGTTCCGAATTATGGGGTTTCGGTAACATCGACATTAATTGAGCGAGTTCAACTAAAATTTTACAAATATATCTTTAATCTTAAAACTGCAGCACCGTCCGATATGATATACGGAGAATTGGGAATACTGTCTCTATCTATCGATATTAAAACACGAATCATCTCATTCTGGTCTAAACTCATTGCTAATGAAATGGATAATAAACTATCCTCCCTAGTATATTCTGTAGTACACGCATTACATGAAAATAAAATGATAAAGTCAGAGTGGATAAACAATGTTAGAAACGAAATACGTTCTCTAGGCTTCTCTGGAATATAGTATTCACAGAGTTTTAGTAATGCAAAATGGCTGATCAAATCATCAAACCAAAAATTGAAGGATACATTTATACAAAAATGGTCATCGACTGTTAATATCTCATCATCCGGTACTATTTATAGAATGATTAAAAAAGCTCATATTTCTCATTATTTCCTCCCTTACTTTGTAAATGCTTGTTTATGTTCCTCACACGAAAGCATAGGCTTCCAATATAGCAATTGGAAGATGGCAAAGTATACCTTTAAACGAAAGACGGTGTATGTATTGCGAACATGAGGTCGGAGACGAATTCCATTATTTATTAGTATGTTTTATCAGTATATAACCAATTCAAGGAACAAATAACCAAATATATAAACGCCGTATCGGTTATATGGTGGAGGGACGTTAAACCTTAGAACGACACACACAGACACCCAAATGCTATACAATTTTAAAACTAAATGACTGCAAAACATCCAATTATACCAAAGAAACTGTGTATTTGTATCGATATCATTATGAAAAACTTTAATTAGCATGCAAATTCGAGTTGTATGTGATTTATAGTTGATTGTTTACATGTAAATAGTATAATATTAGAAAAAAAATGTGTTCATTAACAAAAATATAAGAATATAATAGGGAAAATATCTAACCAAACATGTTATAAATAAGTACAAACATAAAACTGTGTACTAGTATTTAAAAAGCTTTTCAGCGATTGGGATTGTTTGCAGTCGAATGTTTACATTTTAGTTTATGACAAAAATAACATCAAATGGTATTGCATATGTCTTGACTCATGTGTGTTTAATTATAAGTGGCAAGGTTTCATTGAAATTACGTGATGAAATATTATTTGACCCGGCACTGGAGAAGGTCCGAGGCTGAATACTTCACTGTAATTGAATTAGCGATATCGCTAATTCAATTACAGATACCATTAGGTGAAAGCAGCTTGCCATCCCTTTTCAACCGGGATTTAACCGGGAATTAACCGGGGCTTAGTAATACCCTGAAAAGTGCTTTCTTCACTATCTAGAAATCAATTGCGAAAACATTAACGTAGCTAAGAAACTTTTAAATCCAAATACCAAAAAGGACTGTTCCCTTCTTTGCTCTTTCATATCAAAGTCATATCATTAGTTAATATGTAATCTTTTTATAGGCAGATTAGCTACATAATATACTATTTATGCATGTATTTTAAATACACTATTGTTGTAGTATACTCTATATTAGCAACTGATCTTTTCTTCTTTCTGTTCTAGGATGACAACTGTACTCTGTTTATTTCTGTGCTAGCTTGTTTATACAGTTTTTCCTAATAAAGAATTGAATTGAATTGAATTGAATTGATATAAATTTCGTTTACATTTCTTCAGGTTAAATTCTTATTTTTTACGTAAGTCTCAAAACGGCCGTCTCAAAACCCCAATTTTACAGGTAAACAATTGCTTCCCAAACCAGGTAAATACAGGTTTAATAGGTTGTAGAATGTTGGTGATTGTATCATATCAACACATGTTGCAAATTTACATAAACTTAACATTTACGCAACTTCATAATTTCGAAGAAAACACTCTAAAGATGGCCTTTTAACCACTGGCACCGCCAGTTGCCTAAATTATTTTCGGCTTGATTAAAAAGAAGCAATTAGTAACTTCCTTTTTCTAGCATTTCCCAGGTTTTTACTATGTAATCTGTAGCTCTGATTAAAAACACAATAACGTTATTGAACAATATATGGTGTGACATTCTAAGCATATTATAAAAATGCAGTCCAGTCATGCAGGCCTCCAAATAATGGACGAACTCCCCTGAGAAGAGCTACCCTCTTGGTTTTAAATCAATATAACTAATCTATGTAAGTATTCATTGGATTAGCATTTCAAGCATATAAACCTATTATCAATATTTTATTTACCTATCTGAACCAAAATATTTGTTTTATTAACCTTAATAAACTTGTAACGGTCAACCTTTTCAGACGAAGTTAAAAAATATTAAATTTCCATCATTCAGGTCAAAATTGTCTCGTGTCACCGGTGCGCCGATAAATATTTCCCGCAAAATTCAAACAATTTCAAAATTGTGACCAACTTTTCCTTTTTGCACTAATAATTCTCTTAACAACATCCAATTGTTTATCTTTAAAGTTTAGCCCCTAATTTATAATGCTCCGAGAAGAGTTTGTTCTATTCCAAAAATCCCTCGATGCTGTCAAGTTGATACCAGACTTATTTGATGAGGGGAATATGAATGCCTTCACCTCTCCCGAGAATATCACGGGAATTTAATTAATATGCAAAATGACAATATGGCGGATATATATAGTAAATAAAAGTGTAGTTCAAAGCATAAATGTTTTATTGTGTCACTACCATCGACAAAGGTGCAGTTTTATCATTGCAGCTTGGTATAATAAACATTAATTAAAATCTGTTGAGCTATATTTATCGTAAAAATCGACCCGACACTGCAAACAAGGTTGCATGTGCATGTCTGTACATTTTTAGTAAACCCCCTTTTTTCACTGACCCTACAAAGCCGCAAAAAAAAAAGGAAGGCTTTTAGGGTCAGAGAAGGCTCAGATTAATTAAACAGTAATCCAAGCCTTCTCTGACCTTACCAGTCTTTTTTATGATTTTGATATTTCATCTGGCTGTGTATGGTCTGAGCAGTTCCTATAGTAAACACACGTGGGATCTAGAGCTACCCTCTTGGTTTTAAGTTGATATATAAAATCTAAGAAAGAATGCATTGAATTAACATTTCAAGCATCTAAAGTGATTATCAGTATATTTATTTACCTATCTGAACCTAAATATCTGTTATATTAATCGTTTTAAAGTTGTAACGGTCAACCCTTTTCAGGCGAAGTTAAAAAATATTAATTTTCCTACATTTGTTATTATTCAAGTCAAGAACCAAGTGATCTTGACCGGTGTGATAAATATTTCCCGCAAAATTAAGACAATTTCAAAATTACGACCAACTTTTCCTTTTGACACTCGCAATTCTCTGAGCAACATCCAATTGTTTATATTTAAATTTTTAAATCCTAATTATACTCCGAGAACAGTTTATTCCACTCCTAAAATCCCTCCATGTTGTCAGTTGATGCACTTGGTTGATAGTGGAGTTATTTGATGAGGGGACAATGAATGCTTTCACCTCGCACGAGAATATCACGGGAATTTAATTAATATACAAAATGACAGTATAGTAAATAAAAGTACATCAAAACAAATGTTTTATTGTGTCTCTACAATCGATAAAGATGCAGTTTTATCATTGCAGCTTGGTATAATAAACATCAATTTATTGATTTGTTAGTCTAAATTATCGTAATAAATCGACCCGACGCCGCAAACATCATTGAAAGTGCATAACTGTGTGTTTTCAGTAATACCCACGTTTTCACGATAGGAGTTCCTGTGACCCTAATAAGCCACAAAAAAGAAAAGAACAGGCTTTTTGGGTCAGAGAAGGCTCGGATTAATAAACAGGTCAGAAGACAAGGAACATTAGAAAAACATCAAACACCTAACACGCAAAAGAACAAAACTTGCATAACAAAACTATCTTGTAGGCATTCTGAACGTAAACCAAGATAGTAACAACACACAATTTAACACAAACAAACCAAACACTAAGAAATTGTACACTTCTAAAACACTCAAAACAAGACTCAACAAGTGTAGCTCCTCTGAAAAAGGACAACATCAGATTCTGCCACTAAGATAATGTAAATAAGGCGACAATACTGAACGCACAGTTTTAATCAGTATTTAGACCGAAGTCAGCCCTATCCCAAAAGTCCTTAAGTAAAAAAGAACTCCAGAACTTAGGAGACGAGGGTCAACAAATCCCAGAGGAATGTAAGGCATACAGTAAAATGCCTGACATCAAAATAATTATATCCACCAAGGGAATAGAAAAAATATCAAATTTAAACTCACATAAAGCTGCAAGCCCAGACCAAATGAAACCCATTATCCTGAAAACTCTTTGTAAAGAGATTTCTCCTATCTTACAAATAATTTTCAAGAATCAGTTAAAATGGGAGAATTACCCTCTATATAGAATGTGCAAATGTTACTCCTGCATTCAAAAATGGCGACAAATCCAACTTGCAAACTACTGACCTATCTCCCTCACATGCATTCTCTGTAAAACTCTAGAAAACATATTGTCGCCTCCTCAATCGTTAAACACTTCAATACACTACGAATATTTTATGAACTACAACATGGTGTCCATGAAAGACGGTGATATCGCAGCTCATAATGCTTATGAATGAACTATTTAAAGGTGTTCAGTACAAGAAACAAAGAGACTGATTCTACTTGATTTCAGCAAAGCATTTGATAAGGTCAGTCATGAGAAACTGATTCTCAAGCTGAGCGAAAATGGGATCAGAGGGAATACTCTCATATGGATAAAGTCATTCTTAGACAAATGCACACAGAGTGTGGGTGTCAGGTCATCATCAATGCCTGTTTCCGTCCTCGGCCCATGCAATGCTGTTTCTTGCATATATAAATGATCTCCCAATAGATGTCAATTCCCCGGTTAGGTTATTTGCAGATCACCATTTACATTACAATCACTTCGGAAAAACAATCAGAAACACTACAAAATGATCTAACCGAACTTGAAAAATGGGAAACAAAATGGGATATGGAATTTAATCCCTTAAAATGACAAGTCATCCATATCACCAAGTCTAAAACACCCATACACACCTCATACTACCTCCATAATACAAAACTAAAGCAACAACATCAGCAAAATATCTTGGCATTGACATTTCAGATGATCTAACGTGGAACACACACAGACAGAATCGCCAAAACAGCAAATCAAACATTTCGCAGAGACATCAAAGTACACTCAGAACCACTTATGTCTATGGCCTACAAAACGTCCGACCGCAACTCGAGTACTACTCTGGTCTCCCCACAATGAATGCTCCATAAACCAGATCGAAGCTGTCCAATGCAGGGCAGCTTGCTGGGCAAAGCATGACCAGGGACAAACTTCAAGCGTCACAGAGATGCTCCACTCATTCAAATGGAGGACTTGACTAGCGACTTAGGCCAAATTATACCTGAGTTTACTGTAACCCGACCGACCCGCTGAAAACACCCCGACTCCTTTTTTTTTTATTGATTTTTTTTTTTTTTAAATAATTATTTTCACGCGATCAAGGCCGACTCATGTGCTCATTGTCCTGCTGTTGGAACTGACCCTCTTCCGGACTTGCGAAAAATAAAATTAAACGGTTTTACCCCTTTGCAATAATTGCAAGTGATTGGGAAAAGAGCCAGTTGTTGCCATGCCTTTTGGGAAACAATAACACATACACAATTTCATTTGTTATCTGTTGTAGTTTTTAAAATACCACATTTTCCCATTCATCAAAGCTCATCGCCACCTTAAATTAACTTCGCCAAAAAATAAAAAAATAAAATAAAATGCCTACCTACCTACCCGATTTTTTTCAGCAATGTTACAGTAAACACACGTATAATTTTATTTGGCCTTATAGATAGTAGGCTCTCCCTTTGCTACAAGATCACCAATAGTCTTGTAACTATCCCACTTGAGGGCTATCTGACAATGAACAATAATAGTATCGGAACCTGCAAACAGTGATGGGTTTCTTTTATATTTTGACATATTATACCTTGTCCCTCTGGCAGTTTGGAAGTTTTTTTTTTTTTTGTTTTTAACATTTTATTTGAATATCAAGTGTACAAACATTTGTATATACCATACATATATAGATGCATTATAGTCTACATTATAGTCTACCTGCTCCTATAGTAAATTATAACTTCATTAATTATGTGGAATGAATTTAACTTCCTTCCAGTTGTAAATAAAAGCAGTAGAACTAAAGTATCACAAACATTTTACACAGCTTATATCGCAACATATTTTGAACTGCATTCCACCTTGATTTAATTGCATTAGATTTGTATAAGGGGTACATATATGTTGAGAATAGTTCCATAGCTCTGTAACTTTTCACTTGTTCTAAAAATATCGTATAGTTAGGTAGACATTTTCTCAGTTTGCAAGAATAGACATACTTCTTATAGATAAGCACAACTAAATACAAAATATAATCAATATCTGTTGAGCATGGTGTGCCAAGAAAAATGGACTCCGGTTTTAATTCTATTGAAATATTGCATTTTTCAAATAAATCACTAAACAACTTTATTAATATATTTTTGGCTGACATACATTCATAAAATAAATGCAACAATGTTTCTTTGGAATTATTACAAAATGTGCAAAGTTCAGTTTCAGACATTCCACATTTATATAATCTTGCATTTGTGAAAATAATTCGATGACTAATTTTAAATTGCAAGGATTGAAGATATGAGTCATCTGTTGTACGGAAAGGTTGCGTATATAGAATTGCCCAATCTTCACTAGTCAATGCGCATTCCAAATCTGCTTGCCATTTCATTTGAGAATTATTTGGAATTTCAACTACTGACTTCAAAAATTGAGGGTAGAATATTTGATTTACCTTTTTAGCTGTTTTAAGTTTACTAACATTTTTATTTATTGGATTATCGATCTTATTATTATTTCTCATGCATGCTTTCCAATCAGCTGGAATTGCACTAACTAATCCTGTATAAATTAAAAAAGGAATGTTAATGTCATATTTTGTTGTAAAATGTTCAAAAGATAGAAACATACAATTGTCATTTATGAAAAATATATATTTTTTACATAAGTCTTTATAAAATACCGTTCTGTTGTTAATTTTTATATTTGGGTTGTGAAAGAGTGGCTCCGATAGAATATCTTCGACTGTATTAACAGCATTTTCCTGTATTAGCGCCCAAGACTGGAATACATTTTTCCAAAAGCTATTCATTTCAGTACCAACTTTTATGAGCCCCTCTTTATGAAAATGCCAAACCCTGTATCCACCGTTTTTTTCTAAATCGTTTAAAATAAGCGTTTTCCATGGTGCGAATTTGTCAGGGTCTAAAATCTTTTGTATCCAAGATAATTTAAGTGAGTGACTAAGTGATTTAATGTTTGGGATCTTTAATCCACCTTCTTCAATAGTGTTCATCCATCACATTACGTTTTATTTTATCTGGTTTACCTGACCACAGAAAATCGAACATCGCATTTTGAATGTCGCGATATACATGTTCGGGTGGATCAGGCAAGACAGTGATACATTGAATGAGTATTGGCAGGGCAAGTGTTTTTAAAATAGTTGTTTTACCTATTAAGGATAAATTTCGAAACGACCAATCATTTATCAATTTTTTTATTTTATCGAATTTACTATGAAAATTGTGAACCACGTAGTTGTCGTTTTGCAAATTGTATTCTATTCCTAAAACTTTAAAAGAACCACTTTCATTCCATTTTACCGGTATGCATGTGTTCAATATGTCTTTACATCCTTTTTTATGTCCGATCCAAACAATTTCAGTTTTATCAAAGTTTGCTTTTAGTCCAGAACATAACGAGAATTTGTCAACAGTTTCTAGAGTAGTATTCAGTGACTTTACATCGTCGTCAAGGAAAAGGGACGAGTCATCTGCATATTGATTTATAAGATATTCTGAACCGTCTATTTTAATACCATTAATATCAGGATTATTTTTTAAAGCTGCACTTAAAATTTCGACACATATTATAAATAGATATGGCGATAAAGGGTCTCCCTGACGTACACCACGCTGTATAGAAAAATAATCGGTACAGTGACCATTATTTAATACACAACTCTCAATGTTATTGTACAACGTTTTAAACCACTGAAGTATGGAATCCCCAAAATTGAAGAAACGTAATGCTTTTTCTATAAAACCCCATTCAAGAGAATCGAAAGCCTTTTCAAAGTCTAATAAAACTAGAATACCCGATACATCTAATTCTTCACATTTCTCAATAATGTCAAATATAAATCTAGTTGATTCTCCAATATATCTACCTTTCAAAAATCCCGATTGACTTTCTGAAATAATTTTTGGAAGGATTGTCTTCAGGCGACATGCAATAGCTGATGAAGCAATTTTAGTATCTACATTTAGTAACGAGATAGGTCTCCAGTTTTTTAGATAAAATTTAGATTTTCCCTCTTTTGGTAGGCACGTTATGACACCTTGTTTTTGAGTTACAGATAATGATTCAGAATTATAGCCAAAATTAAGCGATTTAATGAGGTAGTTTCCAATATCTTTCCAGAAAAATTTATAAAATTCCACTGTAAAACCATCCGACCCTGGAGATTTATTATTTTTCATATTTCTAAGACATTTTAAGCATTCTTGCGCAGATAGGTCCCCTTCAATGAGTTCTCGATCTTCATCAGTAAGTTTATTTAGAAATGGGTTATTTTCAACAAAAAACTCATTTTCAAATTGTGGCTCTCCATGTATTTTTGATGTGTACAGATCATCGTAAAACCTTTTCTGTTCCGTCAAAATCTCTTTTATATTACTTGTTTCTATTCCGTCTTGTTTAATTAATTTTGGTATAATTTTTTCTGTATATTGCCTTTTCTCTAAATTACAAAAATATTTAGTAGATTTTTCACCTTCTACTTTCCATTTTGCTTTTGTTCTTAGAATAATACCTTTAATTCGTTCATCTCTTATAGTTTTAAGTCGTACTGTTAATATTTCGATTTCGTTTTTGACTGAAAAGTCTCCATTATCTAATATTAAATATAATGACCTTAATTTATTTTCAGTTTCCTGTAGTTCATTATCTTTTTTCTTTTTAACATATGAAGCATACGAAATGGTTTTCCCTCTAATCATTAATTTTAAGGTTTCCCAAAATAGTTGGTCATCTATACTTAATGACCTGTTAATATTATCATAATCATTTGGCAATGTATATTGGCTTTCCGTTTCGGCTATGGTTGTTTTAACAATATTAACGTAATCGTGATCGGTCAATAAACTATTATTGAATTTCCATATTCCTCTACCTCTAGGTTGGTCGATAAAAGAGAATTCAACTGATATAGGTGAATGATCAGATTTATAACAAACTCCTATATCTGTTTTACTGATAAAAAGTTGAAGATCCGACGAAATAACGAAATAATCTAAGCGTGCCATTTTATTCTGAGGACCTCGCCATGTATATCTTTTTAAATTTTCATTTTCAATTCTCCATGCGTCGTGTAAATCAAAATTGTCCATAATATTTAAAAGGGCTTTATTCGACTTTATATTATTTTTATGTTTATAGTTGTATGTGTCTTTTTCGTAATCTAATGGGACGTTCCAATCGCCACCTATGACTATTGAAGTATTTCCAAAGCTTTCTATTAAATTAAAAAAATCGTGAAAAAAGTTCGGTTTGTCTTCGTTCGGACCATAGACTACGGCAATTGGCATCCTTTGATCTTGAATTGTTATATCTAGTATTATAAAATTACCGTTGGGGTCTTTTGTCTCATTATGAATATTATAACTAAATGTGTTTTTAAACATAATTGCTGTAGTTTGGAAGTTGCCCGACAGGATTGAGCCTTTGAGACAGTCACATATTACCTGCCCGGAGTCAAGTTTTAGCTACCCCAGTCAGCCGCCAGGCGGACAGTTCTTAAAAGCGATCCCTGATAACACTAGTAATAAGCAGATTATATTTGAATATTACTATTAACTGTTGATTATAATGCACCAATAATATATTTAAACCTTTGATAAAATAAAAAATAAAAATTCAGACTTTTAATTATATGCAACCAGGTTTAAAGTCAAAATGATACAGGATCAATAAATCGAGACGTTAATTTTAAAGGGGTTGATGCACTATTTTTAAACACAATTTATTTAAAAGGGCTCTATAAAACTTTTAAAAAGCTGAAGGTATTATCAAAATCCCATGAAAAATAAAGGAAATAAGACCTATTGAAAATTTGCAAAGAACATAAATGTGGAATGATGATGTCATCGCACCTTTTTACCATATATGGCATATTGAAATACATTTTAAAGCAAAGAAAATCACTGTAAATTGATTAAAAATAAATATACATATGTAAAATGTATACACTGTATGCTTTTTTAGCTCTACTGACCAAGGGCCAGCAGAGCTTATGGGATGGCGAGTTGTCCGTCCGTAGTCCGTTGTTAATTTTTGTCTCATTAAGACGATAGGGCCTTCATTTTTCATCCGATCTTTACCAAACTTTTCCAGGTTGTTAATATCAATGAAAGCTCGGACAAGTTCGAAAACCAGTAACAGCGGAGTCATGGTCCTTGATTTAGTTAAAAATGCTATATTGCTATATTTCCTCGTTAAGACGATAGGGCCTTCATTTTTCATCCTATCTTTACCAAACTTTACCACATTGTTAATATCAATGAAAGCTCGGACAAGTTCGAAAACCATTCATATCAGACCAGTAACAGCGGAGTTATGGCCCTTGGTTTAGTTCAAAATGCTATATTTTGCCTCTTTAAGACGATAGGGCCTTCATTTTTCATCCTATCTTTACCAAACTTTACCACATTGTTAATATCAATGAAAGCTTGGACAAATTCGAAAACCAGCAATATCGGACTAGTAACAGTGGAGTTATGGTCCTTGATTAGTTAAAAAGGCTATATTTTGCCTCGTTAAGACGTTAGGGGCTTCATTGTTCATCTGATCTTTCCCAAACTTTATCAGATTGTTAATATCAATGAAAGCTTGGACAAGTTCGAAAACCATCCATATCGGACCAGTAACAGCGGAGTCAAGGCCCTTGATTTAGTTCAAAATGCTTTTTTTTTTTTTTTAGCTCTATGTTGGACCAGTAACAGAGGAGTTATGGCTCTTGATTTAGTTAAAAATGCTATATTTTGCCTCGTTAATACGGTTGGGCCTTCATTTTTCATCTGATCTTTACCGAACTTTACCAGATTCTTTAGTTATGGCCCTTGATTTAGTCAAAATGCTGTTTTTTGTCCGAAACTTTCAAAAAAACGTAAATGGCAGTCACTCGCTTCATTGATGTTATAAGAGCCATGTTAGCCAGTAGAGCGTCCACATGCCCTCTTGGGCCTCTTGTTTCATTTACAGTGATTTTCTTCGATTTAAAATACATTTTGTCAATATGCCATATATAGTAAAAAGGTGCGATGATGTCATTGTTCCAAGATGGCCGCCTCCATTTATGTTTCTTCGCAAGTTTTCAATAGGTCATATCTCCTTTATTTTTCATGGCATTTTAATAATTCTTCCAGCTTTTTTTTCAAGTTTTTCAGAGCTCTTTAAAATAAACCTTGTTTGTAAATAGTGCATCAACCCCTTTAATGCTTGATAACAACTTCAAGCTTGTCATGCGTCCCTTTAATGCAGAATCTGCAAGAAATATCATTGCGCTTATGATAATGGTGTGTACCTAACATAGAGCTACGCTGCAACCCCTTTATAGAGTAGTTAGGTATCCATGCAGTTCTTTATTGTTTGAAATATTCTATCACTTTTTCCTCCCATTTCAAAATGGGACCATCATCTTCATTAAAGTTTTTTTTCTACTTTCCAGAGTAATTAGGATGGTGACAGAATGGAGTCTGTAGACAGGTCTGATTTGACAGTTATTCCACCAGATAAAGTCCTCTATAATGAAGTACTCTGGCACAAAGTGAACAGCAAACTAAAAAAGGTAAAAACATGTATAATAGTTGGTTGGTTAAACCTAAATATGGAAGATCTTATTCAAAATTTTCATATTCCATGAGAGTTCGTGCAAAAGTGCTAGATATTTATTATGGACAAATTGATGTAACTGGTTTCGATGTTCGCTGATTGGCTAATTGGCTAATTGGCCTTGGGCCAGTACAGCTCAACATTAACCAACACTGTCAATAATCCTGAAGAGTATATACTTTTTTGGTGTTCTGCTACCTGACTATTAAATTATAGTTACTTCCACAATTCTTAAACGCTTAACAAAATTATTAAAAATTGTGGTTTCTAACAGGGCAGGAACATTTGTTTCTGAGTTACTCGTCCTTTGTAATATTTGAATGGTCAAATTGATAGATTTTTTTAAAGAATTTATCTTAATTACTACTCGTCCTGCATCACTGAGCACTCATCATGGTGAGCAGACGAATGGAATTTTCGTGCACTGCTAGGTGCTTTTGTCTCGCCCACGATAGTCGGTAGCGAGACATAGCAGTCAGTTTTCTATATCTCAACAAGCGCTGCTCGAATTTTTCTAAAACTTTCTCAGATGCTTTGTAGGGTCAAGGGACATCATGTAATGCCAAAATTACCAATGTCAAGGTCATATTTTGCGTTATTTTCCCAAAAAGTTAAACTTGTTTAGGTAACCTCAGTTAACTGTATTTGATTGCCTCATTTTTTGTTTGTTTGATACTTGGTCAAATGTATTGTTGGCATTGGTATACATCACTGAACGACAAGTCATATTTTGCTTATTTTTCCCAAACTTAAGATTGGTTAGGTAACTTAACCTCATTTAACTTTATGTGACTGTCTCACTTTATGTCTTTGATACTTGGTCATATGTATTGCTGGCATTGGTGGACATCTCTGAACGACAAAAAATACAAAGGTCATATTTTGCGTTATTTTCCCAAAACAACACCCTGGTTAAACCACTTAACCTCAGTAACTTAACTTCTTATGATTGCCTCGCTATTGTTTGTTTGATACTTGGTCATATGAAGTGTTGTCTTTGGTGGACATCATTTAAGCACAAATTTAATAAAATATCTCATATGCCGCTTGCTGCGGTGGCCGTGACACCCTCAGACCGAGGTCTTGTTATAAACTACAGAAACAATCATTGTCTTTAACAAGAGAGAGGTCAAGGGGTTGAATGACTTTAGTGACATGGCCAGGTTATAATCTAGTCACTGGTGACATGGCCAGGTTATAATCTAGTCACTGGTGACATGGCCGGGTTATAATCTAGTCACTGGTGACATGGCCAGGTTATAATCTAGTCACTGGTGACATGGACAGGTTATAATCTAGTCACTGGTGACATGGCTGGGCTATAATCTAGTCACTGGTGACATGGCCAGGTTATAATCTAGTCACTGGTGACATGGCCAGGTTATAATCTAGTCACTTGTGACATGGCCAGGTTATAATCTAGTCACTGGTGACATGTCCGGGTTATAATCTAGTCACTGGTGACATGGCCAGGTTATAATCTAGTCACTGGTGACATGGCCGGGTTATAATCTAGTCACTGTCTGACTGGTGACATGGCCAGGTTATAATCTAGTCACTGGTGACATGGCCTGGTTATAATCTAATCACTGTCTGACTGGTGACATGGCCAGGTTATAATCTAGTCACTGGTGACATGGCCTGGTTATAATCTAGTTACTGGTGACATGGCCGGGTTATAATCTAGTCACTGTCTGACTGGTGACACAGCCAGGTTATAATATAATCACTGGTGACATGGCTGGGTTATAATTTAGTCACATGGCCAGGTTATATTCTAGTCACTGGTGACATGACCGGGTTATAATCTAGTCACTGTCTGACTGACGACATGACCAGGTTATAATCTAATCACTGGTGACATGGCCAGGTTATAATCTAGTCACTGTTTGACTGGTGACACGGGCAGATTATAATATAGTCACTGCTGACATGGCTGGGTTATAATCAAGTCACTGTCTGACTGGTCACATGGTCGGATTAAAATCTAGTCACTGGTGACATGTCCGGGTTATAATCTAGTCACTGGTGATATGTCCGGGTTATAATCTAGTGACTGGCGACATGTCTGGGTTATAGTCGGGTCACTGTCTTGACTGGTGACATGGCCGGGTTATAATCTAGTCACTGTCTGACTGGTGACATGGTCTGACTGACCTGCTTACTGGACATTCAACAATTATGTCAAAGAAACTAACATGCTGATTAATGAGAAAATTACCCTACAAAACAGTTTATCAAAAGTCTATCCAGTGTTCAGGTCATATAATAATGTACATGTGGCTGTTAAAATATCTATGGATTATTCACTAGTTCTTACAATATCCGTGATTGAATTAGGAGTTGGTAAATGGCGGGACTGTAATTTAAACTTATATACATCATGTACATATCATAAAAGTCATTATCATATGAGAATCATATAAAAGTTGGCAAATATTTCTTAATGAAAATTATATGAAAACATGTGTGTTTTAAAAATGAAACTTTTATACATTTATTCCATATGAACATGATGAGAATTATATGTGGCTTCTTTTATATAAGAATGCAATCATATGTTTATTATATATGGCAAAATTGACTACCGTATTTACCGTATATGTTGGGACACCGTAAGAATTGGGACAACCTTGAATTTTAGAAAAATAATTATTTTTAGTTTGGGACATATCACAAATTTCATAAAAATTCCATAATTTTAATATATTTTAATTGGGACAGTCACATTTTGGCCAAAAAATTATCAAATTTAATGTGTAAATGCATCGGTAAATCCCGTAATTATACACACAAAAAAAAAAAAGAATAAAAAAAAGAGTATTAAAACATTAACCCCCCCCCCCCCCTCCCCCCCCCCCCCTGTTATTTGTACCTGTAAACTTATACAAACTGTATAAGTTTGTTATTACATCCTGATAATTACATCCTGATAAAACCTCCCTCAGGCTTATGTTATTTAATCCACACTAAGTCAGTTCACCCAACACTGATTTTATACACACAATAAACAGCTGTTGATCAGCTGATTGCAAGATATTTCCTCCCTTTAGGCTATTTCAGAAATTCATGTTTTCTGTCAATAGGAAGGTGTTAACTACTGGCTGGCTGGTTTATTATTGGTTTATTATGTAAACATATATATAAAAAACACTATTTTGAAAGAAATTATCTGATTCAGTTGTCATTGATTTAATATTTATAAAAGTCGAAATAAACATGATACAGCATGATACAGCAAATTTTAGACACCATTGCAAAAGTTATCAAAGTGAAAGATATAGGCAAAGGATTTTGCGCTGCATTGCACTCAAACCTTGACGTGTTCGTTGGCGGACGGACTCTAAACCTTAGAACTAAACACACACACACGCTGCATTGCACTGTTTAAGTCCAGACTCTATTGTGCCCATCGCGTCAGGTATACCTTGACGTGTTCGTTGGCGGACGGACTATAAACCTTAGAATTACACACACACACACGCATTGCACTGTTTTTCAATTTTGGACATCAGTTGTTGCCCTAGTTCTGTTAATTTTTTATAAAAAAAAAAAAGTTCTGTTAATTTCAACAATTTAATCTGACTGAACGATGACCGGTGTTACTGGAACCATTTCAAAGGATAAATGGACAATAACCTTCCTGTTATATAAAGACATGAATGCGCTATGACCAATTCGCTTCCTGTTTTGAACATCCCTTTCTACAATAAAACTGACCTGCATCGTGGCTAATAACCATTAGCGCTTTCTTTGAACTGCCAATGAATTGGAAAGAACAAACGGAAATTGTTCAACGAAACTTGGATCACATTGTAAATAAAAGTATTAAATTAGAATTGTCTAACCATTTTATCATCTCACTCAGAAAGTCATTATTATTATATTATTATTATTTCGATATGCTTTCGACATATTATCATATTTGTAGTCGTATTCAGTTGACAGGTGTCGCTAATACACTAAGTTTCTTTATTCGAGTCTTTATTATAAGTTGGATTTAACACACAGTTAATAAGTACCTAAATGATTGTACATAATGATTTGGCAATGTTGGTGGGGACTGCCTCCTCACGGCGTCAAATTATCACGCACATCATATACATATCATTTTATAAATATTTTTCATCAGTTTTAATTTACATGACTTCCCAGTTAACCAACTTATTTCAAATATAATTTCAAAAAGTACTCGTGTCCGGGAATTAGATTTTAAAGATTTTGTAACGGCAGAGAGCTTTAATCCTTATTTGTTAAAAACTGTTTTATATTATTTAAGGAACTGCCGGGAGGCGGGGTTTAATACACCCCACTTTTTTTCTCTTATTTGTATATATTTATTTAATAAAGATTTATGAAAAAAAAAAAACTTCTGTTAATTTATCCGGACTTCGAGATTTGATCCTAATGGCCCCGTCATCGACGTATTGGGCTAGTTCGGTATGAAAATAAACCCTGAAAAAACCCAGGTCATGATAATATCAAAACCAAGAAGATATCCCGAAAAAGAATTTAACCTAAAAAAATTGAAATTATGTAACAAAACAGTAGAATACGCGCCGCATGCAAAACTCCTGGGAATGTACTTCGACAGACACTTGACATGGAAGAAACACATCACTCATGTCATAGAAAGATGTAATAAGGATATGCGCCTGCTTAGAATGTTAACTAACAGCACGTACGGTGCAGATAAAACATCCTTAATCAACCTATACGAAGCGCTAATTTTAAGTAAAATCAGTTATGGAGACATAGCATACACCTCCGCGTCCGACAGGTTACTACATAAATTACAGGTGATACAAAATAAAGCCCTCCGCATCGCCACAGGGGCACATAGGACAACCAACATAATTGGACTTATGGCGGAATGCGCAGAAACGCCACTTCTTATATACCGCGAAAAGAATATGCTTAAAGGGGTTGATGCACCATTTTTAAACAATGTTTACTTCAAAGGGCTCTGGAAAACTTGAAAAAAGCTGAAAGAATTATCAAAATGCCATGACAAATAAAAGAGATATGACCTATTGAAAATTTGGAAAGAACATAAATGGAGGCGGCCATATTTGAACGATGACGTCATCGCACCTTTTTACCATTTATGGAATATTGATAAACTATATTTTATAGCAAAGAAAATCACTGCAAATTGATAAAAAATAAATATACAGACGCAAAATGAATAAATGGTATGCTTATTTTTCATTTGCAATGATTTTCTTTGCTTTAAACGACATTTTGCCAATATGCCATATATGGTAGAAAGGCGCGATGACGTCATCGTTCAAATATGGCTGCCTCCATTTATGTTTCTTTGCAAAGATTCAATAGGTCATATTTCCTTTATCTTTCATGGCATTTTGATAATTCTTTCAGCTTTTTTCAAGTTTTCCAGAGCCCTTTAAAATAAACATTGTTTGAAAATGGTGCATCAACCCCTTTAAATACTGGGCAAGATCGAACCGGTTAAAACAAACCCTCCCAATCAACGCGAAAATAACAGCTGTAGGCATATTTGATCATAAAAAGGATATAACTCACTTAAAACTCCCGTATACTCAGCAAATACAAACCTTGTTAAGTAAACATAACATGACCAATCTAACAATAACAGAACCTGTCTACCCTGATAATACGCTGATACAAATCTTAAAGCCGTGCCTAGATCTTACCCATTTAATTGATAAAAAACAAACAGAGCCCGCAATAGCACGCAATATAAGTATAGACCATATAGACAGCAACTATAAAGATTACGTCAAAATATACACAGATGGAAGTAAAAACTCCGAGAAAGAAATAGCCGGATTGGGGATATGCATATATAGTACCGACAATACTTTGATTTTAGAAAAAGGTTATAAAGTAGACCACAGGTTATCGGTATACACAACTGAACTAATAGCGATTCGAACAGCGCTCGAATGGATACTTAAACTCAAACCCCAAAAAGTGGTTATACTAAGCGACAGTCTGAGCTCACTGCAATCAATAGGTAATGGAACTAGCAACAGTAGACCCGACCTAACGTACACTATCCTACAACAAATTAATAACATTTCAGAATTAAACATACTTTTAGAAATGACGTGGATTCCCAGCCACGTAGATATAGAAGGGAATGAAAGGGCGAATTACTGGGCTGTCAGAGGGGCAAGCAAAGGCACCCTTAACATTAAACATTAAAGAAGTATACTCGATAATTAAAGCTAAAATGGCAAACGAGTGGAAGCAAATATGGTCAAATGCAACCACACAACGTATTTCAATGCACCCCCATGTACCAACTAAAGTAATACAATATAGCGAAGATAGGCGCATGGATATTGCGTATACCAGACTAAGATTAGGACATAGCCGGCTAGGAAACAATGATAAGATAAAAACTAGCAACGGTCTAAGCACAGATTGCGAAACATGCGGTCAAAATGGATCATTTGACCACACCTTCTTTGATCCCTCTGGATTATGCCCCTTATACTTAAGCCAACGCGAAACACTCAACATCGACCTTCTCAAGTTAGGAATAAAGATAATAGACCAAAAAGCGCTATTATTCCCGGAAACACAATATGCAGTAGAAACGTGGAACGCGGTTTTTAAGTTCCTCCGATCGACAGGAGTAGTATACAAAATATAGAATCAAACATGCTCTGTTACCGTTAAATGTATTCAGTAAAAAGGCAAAAGTGGTGATATTTATGTATATGGGGATCGCTGACACGCATATAACAGTCATTTTCATGCGTAATATCAGTGCTCAAGAAATAGGATAGCCCGACGCCCGGGGCTCCTCGAAATCCATTCCGGGCCTGTCTCATTTTGCAGACGAGGAGCCCGTCGGGCCTGTCTAAAAAAAATAAAAAAATAAAAAATAAAAAATTCCCCAAAAAAATCAGTTTTACTGGATCTCAAGCTCAAGTTCCTCAAGACAAAATACTCCCATGTGTATTGTGAACTGTGAAAACACTTGCAATAAAGTAATTAAAATGTGTTATACACACATTGAAACAATAAGAAGTTTGAATATTTTGTCTGGCTGCGTGTCGGCAGTTTGTCACAACTTTGAGGTCGACAACTGTTGACATAAAACTCATTATTCTGCTATTATGGGGGTTGTGTTTTCTTTCCTTTGTGATAAGAAATACAGTTTTTGTCATTAAAAACACACTAATGCATGAAAAAAAAATGGTATTGATGGTATTTCGATTGAATGTTTGTGAAATGTTCGGGCCGTAAAAGTGCGGTGTCATAGTAGTTCGGATGGTACATAATTTCGGATATATATTTTTTTTTTTTTTTTTTTTTTTACATAATCAAATAAGAAAAACTGTCCTTTACAAATACATGTTGGTGGAAAGAAAAATATATATACTGTATATGTATAAATACAGATATAAAGTATATTTCTATTCATTATTTAAGGTGTAAGGAGTTCCTGGAATCCTACTTTTAAATGAATTCTAGTCTAGGCTCCTAATTCTTTACTAGGAAGAAAAGATATAGCCAGAGGAGGCTCTGATAGTCTCATAAAACCTGATTAAAAATTTGGCGCCAAGTTTAGCTTTAGTTTCACCAAGTCGGCTCTGATTATTATCGTTTGGCAAAAGTGCTAGTACTCTCCTTTGCATTGGTTATACATTACTATGTAATATTCTATTCTAACATATTTTAAACGAAATGGTAAATAAGTCCGCTGACCAGGGAGCATAAAGTGGTAGCAAAAAGAAAAATATAGTCAGAGGAGGTTCTGAGCTTGATTAATACATACGTAACAAAATTAAAGAGAGTTATAAAAGTGAATAAAGACACATTTCCAATAAGAAAAAAATATTGGACCTTTCCATTTCAAATCAGGGCCTGTCCATTTCAAATCAGGGCCTGTCCATTTCAAATCGGGGCCTGTCCATTTTCAGAAGCAACAAGCCCTGGGCCTGTCTCTTAAAATAATTTTCTTTGAGCACTGAATATGTGTGCCGGATGATCCTCATATATATTAAACTCATATGGTGTATATGTGTGTTGTCATATTTACGTAGCAAATAGCCAGTGAAGGAATATGTATATGGGTATCTGTCGTATGTAGCATGAAATGAATGGGTATATGCAGCCATATGGGATTATACTGTATGTCTGCTCTTGATTTCTGCCATCATTAATATAAACGCATACACGGAAATGCACACATTTGATATCTCAATAAGAATTGTCAACGTTATTTACCAAGTAAACGGGCCCACGCACTAGCTGCGGCCCCCACTGCCCCTCGGTATAAGGCGGTTTATATGTGCTTTGCCCCTATGGGCGCCGAGAGACAGTGGGCAAGGCAGCTAGGGGTGGACCTCATAACTTAAATCATTGGAAAATCACCAAATTAATCAAGGGTGCTCTCACTCTGGACCGCGCGGATAATTTCAATCCGTTTTGCAAAACAAAAATGCAGCTTACACCTGATTGGTTCATTTTCAATCCGTTTCGCGAAACAAAAAACCAACAAATCCCTGATTGGTCCATTCTCAATCCGTTTTGTAAAACGAAAATATACCATATTTCCAACTATACAGGGACCGAACATGTACCAAGTAAATTTAAATGTATGATTATATAGGTAATGTAAACATACCTAGATATGGACAAGTCAAAACGCCTTATTACTAAAAAACCTAGCGAAAGTTAAAAACGATTAGTTGAGTCTAATGTGGGGCTTCATCTGCACGTTGAATAATTTCTGTGATACAATGATAGCCGATGGGCACAAGTGATCATCTTGGTTCAATCCCGGGCGGCGCTGCACACATGCGGTCCTGCAGCCTGGGTGCGAACCGTGGGGTCCGTGTCAGTAAGCTTGAGTCTGGGCCCGAACACTCGCTTAAAACTTAGAATAGGACAAACCATATCACGACAGGCAGAATACAATATAACAGATACAAAAGGTTATGTAAATAGAGGCGATATACAGTATAAACTATAAGTATGGTGCAGACGGACATTGTAATATGGGCCCATGGCCAAATCTGACATCCTTCCTGACACTAGGTAATGACTGGTGGTGTAACTCGCCCTGGTAAGGCTCTGTGAGCGCTGAGTAAGGTTAACGATGAGGACGCGGCACCGGCCCTATATCAATAATGGTGACAACATCGCACGGTGGGGCCGCGCTACCAAATCAATGCCTAAACTATGAAGGAACCACACATACATAGTAGGCGAGTCTCTCCACTGACACAAATACAGCGAGTGGATGCTCGCTGTAGTCAGAGGGGCGTGCAAACGTATTTCAGTCTAGGCTGGAAGAAGACTTAAAAGATGGGGTGGCGCGACACCACTTTGGGGTGTTTTAAAGGATATAAGAACATGCGTACATAGCAGGGTCGGTATATTTATTCATGATAGAAATAGTACAGTATTAGCATAGGCAAGTTACAGCCCTTTCTTGTGCTCTAGGACCACAGTAACTAAAGCAGTATGTCATAGAAAGTGGCACAGTGAGAGCGATTTCAGGCAGTATATATAAAAGAGTATGTGTAGCTAAACAGATCCCGTATATACCCTATGTGTGCATGAATGTATGTATGTGTGTAGGTATGAAAACGTACAATTGTCTATATAATTATTCTTGTACATTTTACTTCACTAAATGCTCACCCCATCAGAAGGGATGAGACCGTCAACAAACTTAAAATACAGTAATAATATCGCTTAAAACCAAGTGATTTCCATCCGGTCCGCGCCGTGTCCAAATTGACAATTCCGACCCTGACATTTACCTCGACCTTGACTAACATAGTTAAGAAACTCGGCATTAAAATATATATTTTAAAGTAGGACACCCAAGCAGGTCAGGTAAGGCCAGTAGAACACGACAGGTTAAGGTCGACGCAATTAAGATGAAACATCTAGGAAATCAGTGAAGTGTTTATATGTATGAGTGTGTATGAAATATAATAACTAGCTGTAATGGTATATTCTGTATATATCTACTATGTGTATGTATGGGTGTCTATGCCTATGTATGAAATCTTACAATTATCCTTATATATATTTACCTACTATGTGGTATCGCCCAATATTCGTATATATATATATATACTTCGTGCATGAAATTACGTTTATGTGCATGGATGAAATCTTAAAATTGTCTATATAAGTAACTACCTTTGACACCCGCGTCGGTCGAATAAGTAATTACAATAAAACGCGTCCCGAGGAAATATCGAGCGGTGTTATAGTGGGAATAGCACATTTTAGGCCACTTTTTAGGCATTCGATTTTTTGTATTGTAACAATTATAGAAAAAACCAAATAAGTAAGCAAATAAGTATACCAGTAGAAGCCATACAAAAACATTAAATTTTTATTGTTCATTATACCACAAGGGATGTGACCGTCTTAAAATCCAACAAATACAGTAATAATAGTGTAATAGTTCATAACTAAGTACAAAAGTAATGTTAATTCTTAAACCAGTAAACACGGCACATACCCATTTAGGACTAAGGAGCGCCTCCCTACGGTCCCTTTCATCACCAACCTGTGGGACACAACCCACAGGGGCAGTCTTGACTGGAAACCGTTATCGACCATAATTGGCCTTTCCCTCCCAGTGGTAGCAATCCCCTTGCGCGAACAAGATGTGGAATTGCTGCCACAGTACCTCAGACCTGACGCACACGCTATGCCCCAGGCATAGTAACTAACAAACTGAACACCAACAAATGCCCCAACATATACAAACATACAACACATTAATAACCGAACAGGCCCCAGTTCAATGACCACAAGTATTAGTATGCTGCAAATGGACACGCTAATCATCCCCAAGATGGCGTGGTACAGGCATACCCCTCATCAAACCCCAGCAAATATGATATGTTAAAAACATAACCATAACACTACAAAACAAGCACGCACCACATATAACACAACGCCAAACAAAGCTAGGACCGGAAGGTGTCAATACACGAAATTAGGTTGAATTAACCGCTGTTGTTGACACTGCTTTTAGCACATATTTAGGCATTAAACAGACCTGTTGGCAAGGTCTATATAAGCTTCAAAATTCAAAATTACACCTTTAAAAGTCCAGACTCTATTGTGCCCATCGCGTCAGGTATACCTTGACGTGTTCGTTGGCAGACGGACTATAAACCTTAGAGCTACACACACACACACTGCATTGCACTGTATTCAGCTATCTTCAACTATCGGAAAATACCCTGGATTGCAAACAGGTTATCTTGGATAGTCCTAGATAAGTCTTTTTATTCGTCTTCAATTAGTGGAGAATAACTCTGCTTCAATGTTGAGGATTTTCTGTTGTTGTAGATACAGGGGACTTGGGTTTGTGCATATTTCTTAGTGTTAATCCTTATAATATCTTTTGGGACACTAAAAAAATTTATTATTTTTTGAAAATATATACTTTGGGACATCAATTTTTGTAATTAATATATCCTGTCCCAACTTATAGGGTAAATACGATATATAGTTTTAAAGTAGCTATCCCGCCAACATAGATCTGCCAATTTTTAAAACATAATTATGTACACGGTTTCTAAACTTACTGCCGACGAGGTATATATATATAACACATTTTTGAGAATCCAAACACTATAGACACAATATAAACGTCTTTAACCAGCCAGGCCAAACCCCAACACTGGATCGTGGAATTAAGAGTTACCAACTCATAATTTGTTTTAAGCATATTCAATCACGGGATATTGTTAAAAAAACATGAATAAACCTATACTTTTAATCAACATATAATATACAATATTGCATGACCTGAACACTTGGATGGAGTTCTGATAAACGGTTTTGTAGTTTAATTTTGTCATATTTCGGCGGGTTAGTCTGTTTAAGACTCAAGTACACACATTCTATACTCAGTTGCAAAAGAAACTGGACACTTCGAAAATTTTACTTTACACTCTATCATCTTTATCAAGCGACAGTCCCTTAATGATTCGACCTATTGAAAAACAAATGACAACATTTTATTGGCAATGGCATGATAAAAACTTTGGTACAAAACATGGCATATTCATTGTGGAATTTGTCAATTGAATTCTAAAAAAACTTATACAATTAAATCCAAATAAAACCCAGTGTCCACTTTCTTTTGCAACTGAGTATAGTTCCCGACCCAGGAGTGGAATTAACTTTTTTTCTGAATTACTTTATACAAAAGAGCTTAAAATTCTACAACTGCCTGCGCTTCTCCTGTTGTTTAGGTTTCAGTAGTAAAAGTCTGAAAATACCGAATTAAAATTGTATTCAAACAAATGCCCTAAATTAATCCAAATTCCTCATTTCTAATACAATCAAAATTGTTTTCCATTTCAGCTCCAGGTTAAATTACAACAGAGCGCTGCATCGGATGGAAGTAAAGGTATCAAATTGCATGCAGAATTTATCAGATCTTTTGAAAAACAAATTAACTTTGTAATTTAGAGAGATAACAATAAATCAGCTGACAGTCGTCCTATATAGCGATATTCCTAAAAAAGTAATTGTCAGTGCTGCACATTGAAAACAACTTTGTTTAAAGGGACACATGATAATATTGTAGATGTTTACTTTTAAATGCATTATCACACCAAGATCTACAATATTGTTTAAGGTTTGCCACAAAAATCTAATTTAGAGCATCATCAGTTAAAATGCTGCAGAAATATTAGTTCAAAATAGCTGAGAGAATCATAGCTCTTCTGGTTTTATATTCTGTACCGACCATAGAGCTGTCATTTAAACAATTGGTGTATTTGCAACAATTCAGTTTCTGATGACAATGCCCGGCTAAAGAACCACCATAAATCATCACAATCATATGCCTATGCTGGGCAAGGCTAAAGAGCAAGGTTCATTTTTTAAAAAAACAACCTACGATGATCGTTATATTTGGTGAGTTTTATGCATGGATGTGTTATATAAAGGTTAATTCATTGAAATACGGTGGTTCTCCCAATAATGCAAACTGAGTTGTTGCTCATAATATACCGATTTTTATACTCCCGCTTTCACAAAGTAAAGTGGGGGCTATTTAGGAATCACGTTGCCTGTAACGTCGTGTCCTGTCATGTCTCTTAACACATTTTTGACATTTTGTCTCGTAACACTTTTTCATTACTTGCTTTCAATAAACAGTTTTGAATGAGTTATTTCCAAACTTCATATACACATAACAACTGATGACGTTATGTCCCTCTATATCATCCATTGTTGATTGCCTAATTTATTACAGAATTATGGCCTTTGTTTGACTTAAAATTTAAGCAGGGGTATTCATCATCGTCAGTGATAGTTCTGGTTAGAATCAGAAGAATCATGGCTCTGTAGTCGGTACAGAATATAAAACAGTAAGATATTGATTATCACAGCTAAATATATTTATAAAATATTTTAGGTTATTAGATTTGTATTGGGATATATATACATGAGTTCTTTAGCATATTAATATTGCGTGACTTTAGGAGCGCAATATTTATGCCCGAAAGAAAGAGTGCATTTATCCAAATATAAATCTAATTACCTTTATATTGCATGCACATTTTTAAATTAGAACAATAAAATAGATTGTAACATTTGATTTTCACCAAAAACATTTATTTGAAACAAACATATTGTCGTTACTCGTGCATATTTTCACAATGAAATCAACGTAGATTACATCACATGACATACTTTCTTTGACATGAACAGAAAATTGCACCAATCACGAACGAGTATAAATTACACACCCAATATGAATTTACTACACATCAGTATGAGCGAATATTGACGTTTCCTGTTACACTGGAATTAAACGGAGCTTGTAAATGTGTACCGGTTTGCAATAATACTGAATATACAGGATACCATAACTAATGTCTTCTGTGCTGATCTTATTTCAGACATGTCTCATGGTGTTATCTGGCTTTATTTCACCAAAACTTGTTTTGAAAGCAAGAATCCTTCCTTGTTGTTACAGTGAAAAGTAAAACCCGATGTTTTATAAGCACATTATATAGTATTTCAATTAAAGGGAAATAACTCTAACCAAAATATAAATTGTTCATTTTTTTCATGTTTTTAGCTCTTCTATTCGAAGAATAAGAGAGCTTATGTAATCACCCCGGCGTCGGCGTCCACATCAAGGTTTGCGTGTAAGCTGTGTTTATAAGTCTATATCTCTTACATTTCTTATCCTAGCACAATCAGATTTGGCCATGGGCTTCCTTATAGCATTATCTTAAGGGCTGCATAAGCAATTTTGGTTCCTGTAACCCATGGGCTCCCATGGAACCCAAATTATGATAGCCCATAAAATGTGTCCAATTTCACATCAAGTTTTGCGTGTAAGCTGTCTTTACAAGTCTATATCTCTTACATTTCTTACCCTAGCGCAACCAAATTTGGCCATAAGCTTCCTTATAGCATTATCTTAAGGGCTGTTTAAGAAATGTTGGTTCCTGTAACCCCTGGGCTCCCATGGAACCCAAATTCTGATAGCCCTTAAAATGTGTCTATTTCACATCAAATTTTGCGTGTAAGCTGTGTTTACAGGTCTATATCTCTTACATTTCTTGTCCTAGCTGAACTAAATTTGGGAATTGGTTTCCTTATAGTATGTTGTAAAGGGTTGGATAAGTAATTTTGTCTTCTGCAAATTCTGGGCTCCCATGGAACCCAAATTGTGATGGCCCATAAAATGTGCAATAAAGGCAGATCTAGGTTTGCATGTAAGCATTTATATTATTTCTATAATTTTGGTTTCCTTATAGTATGTTGTAAAGGTTTGCCTAAATAATTTTGTATTCTGCGAATTCTGGACTCCCATGGAACCCAAATTTTGATGGCCC
This sequence comes from Cyrtodaria siliqua, assembly GCA_037043455.1. Classification (NCBI taxonomy): domain Eukaryota; kingdom Metazoa; phylum Mollusca; class Bivalvia; order Adapedonta; family Hiatellidae; genus Cyrtodaria; species Cyrtodaria siliqua. Next base: position 95,073 of record JAWPHD010005456.1, on the reverse strand, counting down.
ATAGAATGTGCAATAAAGGCAGATCTAGGTTTGCATGTAAGCATGTATGTATCTATAATTTTGATTTGGGATTTCTTATAGCATTATGCATCTTATTCATACTTCATCCATATTGGGTCATGGGCTCCCTCCTCCACCCACCGCGCCCAATCCCTCCACCCCCACCCCCCTCCACACTTTTTTTTTATTTTTACATATTTCTGTTATTTTAGTAAATTCTTACACATAGCTTCTTATACATATATGTTGCCCCCACTCTCGAAACTCTTTTTTTTTTTTTACATATTTCTGTGTTGTTTTAGACAATTTTTACACATATATATTGCCCCCCCTCTCTGCCTCTCCACCCACCCACCCACTTTTTTTTTACCTTTTTAGCTCGACTATTCAAAGAATAAGAGAGCTTATGTAATCCCCACGGGGTCGGCGTCGGCTTTGGCGTCGGCGTCCCACATCAAGGTTTGCGTGTAAGCTGTGTTTACAGGTCTATATCTCTTACATTTTTTATCCTAGCAAAACCAAATTTGGCCATGGGCTTCCTTATAGCATTATCTTGAGGGCTGCATAAACAATTTTGGTTCCTGTAACCCATGGGCTCCCATGGAACCCAAATTATGATAGCCCTTAAAATATGTCTGTTTCACATCAAATTTTGCGTGTAAGCTGTGTTTACAGGTCTATATCTCTTACAATTCTTACCCTAGCACAACCAAATTTGGCCATGGGCTTCCTTATAGCATTATCTTAAGGGCTGCATAAGCAATTTTGGTTCCCGTAACCCCTGGGCTCCCATGGAGCCCAAATTCTGATAGCCCTTAAAATATGTCTGTTTCACATCAAATTTTGCGGGGTCAGCGTCGGCTTTGGCGTCGGCGTCCCACATCAAGGTTTGCGTGTAAGCTGTGTTTACAGGTCTATATCTCTTACATTTCTTGTCCTAACTGAACTGAATTTTGGAATTGGTTTCCTTATAGTATGTTGTAAAGGGTTGGATAAGTAATTTTGTCTTCTGCAAATTCTGGGCTCCCATGGAACCCAAATTGTGATGGCCCATAAAATGTGCAATAAAGGCAGATCTAGGTTTGCATGTAAGCATTTATATTATTTCTATAATTTTGGTTTGGGATTTTTCGTAGTACTATGCATCTTATTACTTCACCCAAATTGGGGCATGGGCTCCCTCCTCCACCCCCACACCCCCCACCCCCACACCCCCCCCACCCACCCCCCCACACCTTTTTTATTTTTTATATTTTTATATATTTTTACGTATTTCTGTGTTGTTTTAGTCAATTCTTACACACATATATGTTGCAACCTCCCCCCGCCTCCTCTCACCCCGTCTCTCCCACCCTCCTGACTTGATTTTTTTTTTTTTTTTACATATTTCTTTGTTGTTGTTGTCAATTCTTACACACTCCTGCCTCTCACCCCCGCTCCACCCCCACACCCCACCCCCACTTGAAAATCTAATTTTTTACTTTTTTTTTTTTTTTTACATATTTCTGTGTTGTTTCAGTCAATTCTTACACATATATGTTGCAACCTCTCCCCCCTCCCCCCTCCACCCCCCCCCCCCCCCCCCCCCCTCCTGACTTGAAACTTTTTTTTTTTTTTTTTTTACATATTTCTTTGTTGTTGTTGTCAATTCTTACACATATATGCCCCCTCCCCCCACACAACCCACTCCCGCCTCTCACCCCCGCTCCACTCTCCACCCCACCCCCACTTGAAACTATTTTTTTTTTTTTACATATTTCTGTGTTGCTTTAGTCAACTCTAACACATATATGTTGCCCCTCCCCACCATCCCCACCCACTCCCGCCCCCGCACCCCTACCAACTTGAAAATCTAATTTTTTTTATTTTTTTTTCCATATTTCTGTGTTGTTTTAGTCAATTCTTACACATATATGTTGCAACCCCCCCCCCCCCCCCCCACCCCCGCCTCTCATCCCCCTCCCCCGCCCCCACGACTTGAAACTTTGTTTTTTTTGTTTTTTTTTACATATTTCTTTGTTGTTTTAGTCAATTCTTACACATATATGTTCCCCACCCACCCAAACCCACTCCTGCCTCTCACCCCCGCTCCACCCCCACACCCCACCCCCACTTGAAAATCTAATTTTTTACTTTTTACTTTCATAATTTTATATCGGCCCGAGTTTCTATACAAGCCCCGTTCCCCAACCCCGACCCACATTGTTTTAGCCTTGTTTTCTGATGGTATATACTAGCTATATAATTTATTATTCTCTGAAAAATCGAATAGTCGAGCTGCGCTGTTCTACGACAGCTCTTGTTATATACTCCTGCTTTCAAGTGAAATGGGGCAATATGGGAATCGCGTTGCCCGTAACGTCCCGTCCCGTCGCATAATACGTTTTTGTTGTGTCCTAGCTGTCCTGTTGGGTAACATGTCTTTATTACTTGCATTCCTCAAACAGTTTTGAATAGGTTGTTCCCAAACTTCATATACACATAACAACTGATGACCTGATGTCCCTATACATCACCCAGTGTTGATTGCAGAATTATGGCCCTTTGTTTGACTTAGAATTTCATCACCTTCAATAATGGTTCTAGTTCTTATTATACACACACTATATCGGATATAAAACAGCTTATCAGTATTTATGACTGAGGTAGCTGTATGGATAAACCATACTTATACAGTTCAATGATTATCCCCGCCATTATTTCCTCAACAAGAGCCTCCATGGTCGAGGGGTTAATGACATTGCTTTGTAATCCTTCTCGCCTCTCACCGCTGCATGTTTGAATCCCAACAGGGAGCTCAACTTGTAAGTCAGAAAGTGTCGCTTCTTACGGATGGTGGGAGGTAAACAGTACTGGTTCTAACAAGGAATAAGTGGGTGGTCTCCCAGACAAAAAAAAAGCGACTGCATACATAGAGGATATTTGTTGGTTTGGAGTGAATATAGGATTTATTTTTCGAGAAGTGAGAAAACTTATATTTTCACGAGTGCTTTCATGAGTTTTCTCACTTCTCGATGAAAATAAATTCTGAGTGAATATAGGATTTGTTTTCATTGAGAAGTGAGAAACCTTATATTTTCACGACTGCATCCTATATTCACTCCAAACCAACAAATAGTCTATGTAAATTATTATATACTTTTTATCATGCAACACTACCAAACTGTTTCAAACAGAAAATATGTTTCATTCCGAATGTTCCCCTTTAACGTAATCACGGATAAATATAGTAACGCTAGCACGTGAGGCGATTTACATATATTTATTGCACATAGAATATAGTTCTAAACTTTGACACAAATTATGACTGTTATGAGCAAATGTAGAAAAAAGTTGTTCCATTTTTTCTGGCAGTGAGAATATAAGTTCTTATATTCTCACTGTGACAATATAGACAATGAGAATATAAGGTTTATTCTAACCATACAATCCACTATTTCACTGGGAAGTATATAATAAATAGAGGATATTTGTTGGTTTGGAGTGAATATAGGATTTATTTTCATCGAGAAGTGAGAAAACTTATATTTTCACGAGTGCTTTAGGTCGAGTGGAAATATTTGAGTTTCCTCACCTCGAGATAAAAATAAATCCTATATTCACGACAAACCAACAAATATTCTATTTATTATATACTTACAACCTTAGAAATTGTCTTAGATCTAATAAAAATAAGATAAAAGTGACGTGCAACAACAGTGACATCAACAATGCCAACAAGACAACAGTTGCATGACGTCATTGTTTATATTTTCACTGTTTATATTTTCACAGTGAAAATATAAACAATGAAAATATAAGGTTTTATTTTAATCATAAAATCCACTATTTCACTGGAAAGTATATAATAAATGGCATTAGAAAAGCTAAAAAATATTTCGAAATAATAACGTTTCAGTTTATTGCCCGAATAGTGGGGTTAGGAAACCACAAACTTCATGATTGTAGAGCGTTTTATGTGATAATGTGTAAAACAGACAAGATTTTTAATTAATATTTGTAAATGTTAATGGGGTTTATTATAATTCATTTTAGGAGAATTATCTGAATATATTATTTTTACAGTGTTCAGTCTAGATATCAAGGGAGTGAATCACAACTGTCAAGTTCATTTTGATTTCTGTCAGCAAGAGTTATGCTTCCTTCATTTAGAAGAATTACAAGAGAATGTACACACATCTTCGTGTTTTCCGTGTCTGGACAGAAACTTCTATCCCAGCATCGTGTACTCGCGTCTGATGCTGCTGTGGTACAACACAGAAGGTAATCAATGCTCATACACCTAGATCTAATATATAAACTGTAGATGGAGGAATGCTTTTGATTATTATAATTGTCGGGACCATATTAATATTATCAATGTTATTCGATTAGCTATATTTTTGCTTTTTAGCTCAAGTTTTTGTAGAAAAGGCAAGCTAAGGTTAGGGTAAGGAGATTGAATGTTCTTTAACGGCTCATCAACACAGTATACGTTATTTAGAGCCGCCCGAGAGAGAGGAGAAGGCTACATAGGAGTCCGGGAACAGTGCCCTACTCTTATTATCAAATTGATTCCTATGGTTCTTTAACGTGTCCGGAGGATAGACCGATACACTGGACGCCCGGTTTACGTCCCCATCCGACGGACGAGGCTAAGGGTAAGTGTCTTGCCCAAGAACACACTGACAAAACTCGGTGGCACCACGGAGGATTGAATCTGAGGCCTCCAGTTACAAATCCGTCGCGCTATCGACTGCGCCACGCCAGCCAGATAGAGGTTATGTAATCACTGACGTATAGTGAACTGGTCCCGCACATTTATGTTTCAAACCATTGCTGTACGTAATAATGTGCACATCTTTATCAGTTATTAATTTCAATGTAAATATTCTAGGTTAAAAAGAAACTTAGATTATAACACTCGGATACAAATAGTACATTCAGAGAGTAGTTCAGTATAAAAATGTTACTTAATATTTAACTTGAGGCACTCTTACTTAATTTGATGCCCTCTTATTTACCTTGAGGCCCTCTTATTTACCTTGAAGCCCTCTAATTTACCTTGAGGCCCTCTTATTTATCTTGAAGCCATCTTATTTACCTTGAGGCCCTCTTACTTAACTTGATGCCCTCTTATTTACCTTGAGGCCCTTTTATTTACATTGATGTCCTCTTGTTTACCTGGAAGCCCTCTCATTTACCTTGAAGCCCTTTTATTTACCTTGAGGCCCTCTTATTTACATTGAGGCCCTCATATACATTGATATCCTCTTATTTATCTTGAAGCCCTCTTATTTACATTGAAGTCTTCTTGTTTACCTCAATGCCCTCTCATTTAACTTGAGGCCCTCTCCTTGAGGCCCTCTTATTTAACTTGAGGCCCTCTTATTTACCTTGAGGCCCTCTTATTTACATTGAGGCCCTCTTGTTTAACTTGAGGCCCTGTTATTTCCCATGAGGCCCTCTTACTTAACTTAAAGCCCTCTTATTTACCATGAGGCCCTCTTACTTAACTTGATTTCCTCTTATTTACCTTGAGGGCCTCTTATTTACCTTCAGACCCTGTTGTTTACATTGAGGCCCTCTTATTTACCTTGATGCCCTCTTATTTACCTTCAGACCCTGTTGTTTACCTTGAGGCCCTCTTATTTACATTGAGGCCCTCTTGTTTACCTTGAGGCCCTCTTATTAACCTTGAAGCCCCCTTATTTAACTTGGTGTCTTCTTATTTACCTTGAGGCCCTCTTATTTACATTGAGGCCCTCTTGTTTACCTTGAGGCCCTCTTATTTACCTTGAAGCCCCCTTATTTAACTTGGTGTCTTCTTATTTAACTTGAGGCCGTCTTATTTACATTGATGCTGTCTTATTTACCTTGAGGTTGTCTTATTTATCTTGAGGTCCTTTTATTTACCTTGAGGTTGTCTTATTTATCTTGAGATCCTTTTATTTACCTTGATGCCCTCTTACTTAACTTGATGCCTTATTATTTACCTTGATGCCCACTTGTTTACATTGAGGCCCTCTTATTTAACTTGATGCCCTCTTATTTACCTTCAGACCCTGTTGTTTACCTTGAGGCCCTCTTATTTACATTGAGGCCCTCTTGTTTACCTGGGGGCGTCCGTGGCCGAGTGGTTAGAGTCTCTGACTTGCAATCACTTGCCCCTCACCGCTGTAGGTTCGATCCCTCAGGGGCATAGGAATCTTTATGTGAGGAAGCTATCCAGCTGGCTTGCGGAACGTCGGTGGTTCTACCCAGGTGCCCGCCCGTGCACGAAAATTGCCCGGAGGGGCACCTGGGGTCTTCCTCCACCAGTGGAAGCTGGAAAGTCGCCATATGACCTTAGCTGTTGGTGCGACTATAAAATCCAATTCAATTCAATCTTGTTTACCTTCAGGCCCTCTTATTAACCTTGAAGCCCCCTTATTTAACTTGGTGTATTCTTATTTACCTTGAGGCCCTCTTATTTACATTGAGGCCCTCTTGTTTACCTTGAGGCCCTCTTATTTACCTTGAAGCCCCCTTATTTAACTTGGTGTCTTCTTATTTAACTTGAGGCCGTCTTATTTACATTGATGCTGTCTTATTTACCTTGAGGTTGTCTTATTTATCTTGAGGTCCTTTTATTTACCTTGAGGTTGTCTTATTTATCTTGAGATCCTTTTATTTACCTTGATGCCCTCTTACTTAACTTGATGCCTTATTATTTACCTTGATGCCCACTTGTTTACCTTGAGGCCCTCTTATTTACCTTGAAACCCTCTTGTTTAACTTGAAGCCCTCTTATTTAACTTGAGGTCCTCTTATTGACCTTGAGGCCCTCTTTTAATTTGAGACTCTTATTTACCTTGATGCCCTTTTATTTAGCTTGAGGCCCTCTTATTTACCTTGATGCCCTCTTATTTACCTTGAGACCCTCTTATTTAACTTGAGCCCTCTTATTTACCTTGAGGTCCTCTTATTTACCTTGAAGCCCTCTTATTTAACTTTAGGTCCTCTTTTTTTAGATTGAGATCCTCTTATTTACCTTGAGGCCTTCTTATTTACCTTGATGCCCTCTTATTTAACTTTAGGTCCTCTTTTTTTTTACATTGAGATCCTCTTATTTACCTTGAGGCCCTCTTATTTACCTTGAAGACCTTTTATTTAACTTGAGGGCCTCTTATTTACCTTGAGGTCCTCTTATTTACCTTGAATCCCTCTTATTTAACTTTAGGTCCTCTTTTTTAGATTGAGATCCTCTTATTTACCTGGAGGCCCTCTTATTTACCTTGATGCCCTCTTATTTAACTTTAGGTCCTCTTTTTTACATTGAGACCCTCTTATTCACCTTGAGGCCCTCTTATTTACATTGATGCCCTCTTATTTACCTTGAGGCCCTCTTATTTTACTTGAGGCCCTCTAATTTACCTTGATGCACTCTTATTTACCTTGATACCCTGTTATTTACCTTGAGACCCTCTTATTTAACTTGAGGCCTTCTTATTTACATTGAGGCTCTCTTATTTACCTTGATGCCCTCTTATTTACCTTGAGGCACTCTTATTTAACTTGAGGCTCTCTTATTTACCATGAGTCCCTCTTATTTACCTTGAGGCCATCTTAACTTGATGCCCTCTTATTTACCTTGATGCCCTTTTATTTACCTTGAGGACCTCTTACTTGACTTGAGGCCCTCCTACTTAATTTGATGCCCTCTTATTCACATTGAGGCCCTCTTATTTACCTTGAAGCCCTCTTATTTAACTTGATGCCCTCCTACTTAATTTGATGCCCTCTTATTTACCTTGAGGCCCTCTTATTTACCTTGAGGCCCTCTTATTTACCTTGAGGCCCTTATTTACCTTGAGGCCCTCTTATTTACCTTGAGGCCCTCTTATTTACCTTGAGGCCCTCTTGTTTACCTTGAGGCCCTCTTATTTAACTTGAGGTCCTCTTATTTAACTTGAGGCCCCCTTACAATATAAATACATTTCATATCTGAATTGCAGAGAGTGTTGGTGGGGAAGCCAAGTGTATCAAGGTGCCGTTCCTGCAGTGTGGCAATGTTAACGCGACCACATCTCTCAGGAAATTACAGTCTGTCATCTATAGACATATCACGGACGAAGGTAATGTTTTTGCGAGTCATACAGTTCAGCTATCAACTGCATGTTAGGTGACTGAGTTATATAGTACATTTGCTCTCAGACAGAACTTAATGATACCTTTTCAAAATGCCAATCTGTCCAACCCCAGATCTTTTAGGTCTACTCCCAGCCCCCACACCGAGGCCACAGATCTTGTAGATCTACCCCCAGCCCCCAAACCGAGACCACAGATGTTGTAGATCTACCCTGAGCCCCAAACCACAGATCTTGTAGATCTACCCCCAGCTCCCAAACTGAGACCACAGATGTTGTAGATCTACCCCCAGCCCCCAAACCGAAACCACAGATCTTGTAGATCTGACCCTACCCCCAAACCGAGACCACAGATCTTGTAGATCTACCCCTAGCCCCCAAACCGAGACCCCTAGATGTTGTAGTTCTGGAATGGTAACATTGTATTGCATCCATACCAAAATATGGTTTTGTATTACAGAATCATTACAACATTTGCAATTGCAAGTAGTACAGTGTGGTTTATATTACAGAATCATGACAACATTGGCCCGTGCATTTAGTACATTGTGGCTTATATTTCAGAATCATTACAACAGTGGCATGTGCATGTAGTACAGTGTGGTTTATATTACAGAGTCATTCAGGGCTTCTAAAATTTTAAAATGCAAATCGGTCCAGGTTTTTCACTGCCGTAAGAATCGCACTTATTTTGAAAAAATCACTAAAATCGCCGTACCCCACCCACCATGTATTTTTTCCGTTTAGTCATTGATATAGAGAGACTAAGAGAACTATTTAAAATGTATGGTTATATTATATTTGTATTATTTATAACTTACTTTATCACAATTTGTACATTTTAATGACTGACATCATGTCTTCGCTTTACTGAATGAATAATTTTCACTCAATATTAAAATTGTTGATCATTTGAGGAATTGAACCGGAAGTGTTTAATAAACCGGGTAGGTATAAAACGCGGACTAACACGCGCGGACTAGCGGATTATATACGATTTTACATAAATTTGAGTAATATCATTATTCATCAATTAGCTTAATTAATACCAAATGTTACGACTAACGCATTTTTTTTAATGACGCAAACAAATTTCAGTCCCAGCTTTGGCTACTTAAAAAAAAAAAACGACACAAGCAAACAGGCTAACTAACACCTTACGACTAACAGTATATCAAAGAAATTACAGACGGTAACACTCGCCTCAGTGAACCGACAGAACGCGTGATATACTTTCACTGATCACACATCAAAGGCATGCAGTTTAGGCTATAGACTCTTCCGGAAAACTCCCTACTATCGGTAATGGTTTAGTCCAAATTGACCAAATTGACCTACTTTCGCCCAGCGAGTGACAAACAATCGTGTTATGGATCAAAGAATATTGCTGCAAGGCATATTTTAGGATATCAGAAGGCCAATTGTAGATTTTTTAACGACCGATAGATAAAATATCTGGGACCGATTTAAACAGAGATTTTGAAAAGTAAAACGGTCCGGAGAAACAGATTTCGGTCTGGGAACCGATAAACCGGCGATTTTAGAAGCCCTGGAGTCATTACAACATTGGTACGTGCATGTGGTAACGTGTGGTTTATATTACAGAATCATTACAACATTGGCCCGTGCATTTAGTACAGTGTGGTTTTTTAGCTCTACTGATCAGAGATCAGCAGAGCTTATGCCGTGGTGCGGCGTCCGTCGTCCGTCTGTCCGTCTGTCCGTAAACTTTTATTTGTAGCGACTTCACAGCTGCAACTACTGGATGGATATTCATGAAACTTTACAGAAATGTTGCCCATAAAGTCTAGTTGATCCTAGCAAAAATTCATGTTGATGTGAAATCCAAGATGGCCGCCAAAGCTAAAAATAGAGTTTTAAAATACAAGTTTGTAGCGACTTCTTCTTGAAAACTATAAGTGATATTGATATGGGACTTTTTCTAAAATGATCAGCATGACATGATGTTGATCCTAGTCAAAAATCGTTTTGATTCAACGTTAAACATGGCTGCCAGTGGCCATCTTTGTTTACATAGAGTTATATAGTAAAAACTTGTAGCGACTACTTCTCTGAAACTACTTGGCGGATTGTCATGAAACTTTACAGGAATGTTGCTCTTAATGTCTAATTGATCCTAGAAAAATTTCAGGTCGGCCGAAAATTCAAGATGGCCGTCACAGCTAAAAATAGATTTTTAAAAAATAAGTTTGTAGCGACTACTTCTTGAAAACTATAAGTGATATTGATATGGGACTTTTTCTAAAATGATCAGCATTACATGATGTTGATCCTAGTCAAAAATCGTTTTGATTCAACGTTAAACATGGCTGTCAGCGGCCATCTTTGTTTACATAGAGTTATATAGTAAAAACTTGTAGCGACTACTCCTCTGAAACTACTTGGCGGATTGTCATGAAACTTTACAGGAATGTTGCTCTTGATGTCTAATTGATCCTATCAAAATTTTAGGTCGGCCGGAAATTCAAGATGGCCGTCACAGCTAAAAATAGATTTTTAAAAAATAAGTTTGTAGCGACTACTTCTTGAAAACTATAAGTGATATTGATATGGGACTTTTTCTAAAATGATCAGCATGACATGATGTAGATCCTAGTCAAAAATTATTTTGATTCGACGTTAAACATGGCTGCCAGTGGCCATCTTTGGTTACATAGAGTTATATAGTAAAAACTTGTAGCGACTACTCCTCTGAAACTACTTGACGGATGTTCATGAAACTTCACAGGAATGTTGCTCTTGATGTCTAGTTGATCCTAGAAAAATTTCAGGTCGGCCGGAAATTCAAGATGGCCGCCACAGCTAAAAATAGATTTAAAATAAATAAGTTTGTAGCGACTACTTCTTCAAAACAATAAGAGATATTGATATGGGACTTTTTCTAAAATGATCAGTATGACATGATGTTGGTCCTTGTCGAAAATCGTTTTGATTTGACCTTAAACATGGCTGCTTTGTTTACATAGAGTTATATAATGAAAACTTGTAGCGACTACTTCTTTGAAACTACCTGACGGATTTTCATGAAACTTCACTGGAATGTTGCTCTTAATGTCTTATTGATCTAAGCAAAATTTCAGGTCGGCCGGAAATTCAAGATGGCCGCCACGGTTAAAAATAGATTTTCAAAAAACAAGTCTGTAGCGACTACTTCCTGAAATCAAAATCAATCAGTAGAGCTTCAAGGTCATTGACCTCTTGTATTTCAGAATCATTACAACATTGGCACGTGCATGTAGTACAGTGTGGTTTATATTACAGAATCATTACAACATTGGCACGTGCATGTGGTAACGTGTGGTTTATATTACAGAATCATAACAACATTGGCCCGTGCATTTAGTACAGTGTGGTTTTTATTTCAGAATCATTACAACATTGGCACGTGCATGTAGTACAGTGTGGTTTATATTACAGAATCATTACAACATTGGCACGTGCATGTGGTAACGTGTGGTTTATATTACAGAACCATTACAACATTGGCCCGTGCATTTAGTACAGTGTGTTTTTTATTTCAGAATCATTACAACATTGGCACGTGCATGTAGTAAAGTGTGGTTTATATTACAGAATCATTACAACATTGGCACGTGCATGTTGTACAGTGTGGTTTATATTACAGAATCATTACAACATTGGCACGTGCATGTCGTATAGTGTGGTTTATGTTACAGAATCATTACAACATTGGCACGTGCTTGTAGTACAGTGTAGCTTATGTTACAGAATCATTAAAACATGGCACGTGCATGTAGTACAGTGCGGTTTATGTTCCAGAATCATTACAACATTGGCACGTGCATGTAGAACAGTGCGGTTTATGTTACAGAAACATTACAACATGGCACGTGCATGTAGTACAGTGTGGTTTATATTACAGAATCATTACAACATTGACACGTGCATGTAGTACAGTGTTGTTTATATTACAGAATCATTACAACATTGGCACATGCATGTAGTAATGTGTGGTTTATATTACAGAATCATTACAACATTGGCCCGTGCATTTAGTACAGTGTGGTTTATATTACAGAATCATTACAACATTGGCACATGCATGTAGTACAGTGTGGTTTATATTACAGAATCATTACAACATTGGCACGTGCATGTCGTACAGTGTTGTTTATGTTACAGAATCATTACAACATTGGCACGTGCATGTAGTACAGTGTGGTTTATATTACAGAATCACAACAACATTGACACGGGCATGTATTACAGTGTGGTTTATATTACAGAATCATTACAACATTGGCAAGTGCATTTAGTACAGTGTGGTTTATATTACAGAATCATTACAACATTGGCACGTGCATGTAGTACAGTGTGGTTTATATTACAGAATCATTACAACATTGGCACGTGCATGTAGTACATTGTGTTTTATATTACAGAATCATTACAACATTGGCACGTTCATGTAGTACAGTGTGGTTTATATTACAGAATCATTACAACATTGGCACGTGCATGTAGTACAGTATGGTTTATATTACAGAATCATTACAACATTGGCACGTGCATGTTGTACAGTGTGGTTTATATTACAGAATCATTACAACATTGGCACGTGTATGTAGTACAGTGTGGTTTATGTTACAGAATCATTACAACATTGGCACGTGCATGTAGTACAGTGTGGTTTATATTACAGAATCATTACAACATTGGCACGTTCATGTAGTACAATATGGTTTATATTACAGAATCATTACAACATTGGCAAGTGCATTTAGTACAGTGTGGTTTATATTACAGAATCATTACAACATTGGCACGTGCATGTAGTACAGTGTGGTTTATATTACAGAATCATAACAACATTGGCACATGCATGTAGTACAGTGTGGTTTATATTACAGAATCATTACAACATTGGCACGTGCATGTAGTACAGTGTGGTTTATGTTACAGAATCATTACAACATTGGCACGTGCATGTTGTACAGTGTGGTTTATATTACAGAATCATTACAACATTGGCACGTTCATGTAGTACAATATGGTTTATATTACAGAATCATTACAACATTGGCAAGTGCATTTAGTACAGTGTGGTTTATATTACAGAATCATTACAACATTGGCACGTGCATGTAGTACAGTGTGGTTTATATTACAGAATCATTACAACATTGGCACGTGCATGTAGTACAGTGTGGTTTATATTACAGAATCATAACAACATTGGCACATGCATGTAGTACAGTGTGGTTTATATTACAGAATCATTACAACATTGGCACGTGCATGTAGTACAGTGTGGTTTATATTACAGAATCATTACAACATTGGCACGTGCATGTAGTACAGTGTGGTTTATATTACAGAATCATTTCAACATTGGCACGTCCATGTAGTACAGTGTGGTTTATATTACAGAATCATTACAAAATTGGCACGTGTATGTAGTACAGTGTGGTTTATGTTACAGAATCATTACAACATTGGCACGTGCATGTAGTACAGTGTGGTTTATATTACAGAATCATTACAACATTGGCACGTTCATGTAGTACAATATGGTTTATATTACAGAATCATTACAACATTGGCAAGTGCATTTAGTACAGTGTGGTTTATATTACAGAATCATTACAACATTGGCACGTGCATGTAGTACAGTGTGGTTTATATTACAGAATCATAACAACATTGGCACATGCAGGTAGTACAGTGTGGTTTATATTACAGAATCATTACAACATTGGCACGTGCATGTAGTACAGTGTGGTTAATGTTACAGAATCATTACAACATTGGCACGTGCATGTTGTACAGTGTGGTTTATATTACAGAATCATTACAACATTGGCACGTTCATGTAGTACAATATGGTTTATATTACAGAATCATTACAACATTGGCAAGTGCATTTAGTACAGTGTGGTTTATATTACAGAATCATTACAACATTGGCACGTGCATGTAGTACAGTGTGGTTTATATTACAGAATCATTACAACATTGGCACGTGCATGTAGTACAGTGTGGTTTATATTACAGAATCATAACAACATTGGCACATGCATGTAGTACAGTGTGGTTTATATTACAGAATCATTACAACATTGGCACGTGCATGTAGTACAGTGTGGTTTATATTACAGAATCATTACAACTTTGGCACGTGCATGTAGTACAGTGTGGTTTATATTACAGAATCATTTCAACATTGGCACGTCCATGTAGTACAGTGTGGTTTATATTACAGAATCATTACAAAATTGGCACGTGCATGTAGTACAGTGTGGTTTATATTACAGAATCATTACAACATTGGCACGTGCATGTTGTACAGTGTGGTATGATGGAGGAGGGTGAGCGTGTGTACCTCGGTGTGACCAAGTATGCCATGGTTGTCGTTCTACACTACCACATCCTGCACCATCACGCCTTCTACTCCAGCGAGTTCACCGTCAGTTGTGACCCTGACAGACAACAGATAGACATCACTGTCACAGACAAGACATGGGGAAATACTAATCAGGAAACAGAAAGTAATTATATTTTTACGTCAAGTCGGTTAACATTTTGCTCATTAATGCTCTAGTACCTTCATCTGTCATCCGATCTTTACCAAAATTGGCCACATTGCTGATATCTTTGATTATTAGAATATGTTAAAAAAAAATCAGTCATGTTGGATTGGAAACACCATAGTTACGTGTCACTATTTATTGAAGATTTCTATATTTTGCTTCTTTTACAATCTAGAACCTTCATTTTTCATCTGTTATTTACCAGCCTTCGTCAGAATGTCAGTATCTTTAAAAACTTGAAACGCCAGCCATATTGGACTAGCAAGAGCACAGAGTTATGACCCTTGAAATATTAGCAAAGAGTTCTGACGCTTGAAAGAGTATAAGATAAATATTTTTTTGTATACATACTCTGAAGACCTTTATCTTTCAATTGATCTTTACCAAAATTGGTCTTATTTTTGATACCACTAAAAGCTCAACCTGGAACAAGAACGAGCAGGCATGGCATAGTAACACTAGAGTTATGTCCCTTGCTTTTTTGACAGATATATATTTTGCTTTGTAAACACTAGCACTAAATTCCCCTTTTATCTGATCTTTACCAAACTGGGTTAGATCATTGCAGTCAGTGAACACTCTGATCAGTTTTAAAACCAGCTAGATCAGATTAGTAACGTGTTAAAGCCCATGATTTATTAGAAAATTCTTAGCAATTTGTTGTTTGTTAACTCTGTAGGTTATATCGTTCGAGCTATAGTGTTACCTCCATGTATAATATAGAGTTTAATTAACATTGTTGAAGTGATACGGGAAATAATTCCCGAGTGAAAAAGATTCTTAGGATATAGAAACGAGTGCGTTTTCGCACTAGTTTCTATATCGCAAGAATATTTCTCACGAGTGAATTATTTTCCGTATCACGACAAAAATGTTAATTAAACTATAGAATATATATTCTGTGATGAATTTCTTTCCAATCGTCTTTTGACACAAGTATTCCTTCTTCTGTCACTCCTTTGTCGACAGTGCGGAGTAATATTATGACGTCAGTTCGTGACGTAATATCGTGACGTCTATCGTTTAGTTCATAACATTTGGCTACTGTGCTATCTTGCGCACTAGGCGAGATAGCACAGTATACGTAGAGGAAGGGATATGTTTAGATTTTTTCAAACTGGGAAATTTCTATAATTCATCACAGAATATATAATATAAATATTTCCATCAAGCAAGGGAAATAGACAAAGTCAGTCTTCTCTGATGCAGCCTACAGTTCAAGAAACCAACCCGCCAAATAGCGCCAAAATTACACTACAAAAGCGTTCATCAACAAACACTATCCAGGTGTTCAGGTCATATAATAATGTATTTGTGCCGATTACAAATATAGGATTTTTCGTTGGTTCTTATTATAATACCCGCAAATGAATATGCGTAAAATGAATTATGACTTAGTAACTCTTAATTCAACGCTCCAGTTTTGGGGTTTGGCCTGGCTGGTTAAAGCCATTTATATTGTGTCTATAGAGCTTGGATTCTCAAAAAGTGTAAGTTACGTATGTACCTCGTCGTGAGTAGGTTTATAAACGATGTACATATGTTGTAAAATTTGGCTGTAGTTGGCGGGATGGCTACTTTAATACTTGGTTATTTTGCTTCAGATTGGCAGAATACAATCATATATTATTATACCCCCGTTTGCACAAAATCACTCTGGTCATAACGTCCCATTACGTTACACATTTTTGTCCCGTAGCGTCGCGTTAGTTGCATCGTGTCGCATCCCATAACGCATTTTTAGCTCTACTGATCAGAGATCAGCAGAGCTTATGCCGTGGTGCGGCATCCGTCGTCCGTCTGTCCGTCTGTCCGTAAACTTTTATTTGTAGCGACTTCACAGCTGAAACTACTGGATGGATATTCATGAAACTTTACAGAAATGTTGCCCATAAAGTCTAGTTGATCCTAGCAAAAATTCATGTTGATGTGAAATCCAAGATGGCCGCCAAAGCTAAAAATAGAGTTTTAAAATACAAGTTTGTAGCGACTTCTTCTTGAAAACTATAAGTGATATTGATATGGGACTTTTTCTAAAATGATCAGCATTACATGATGTTGATCCTAGTCAAAAATCGTTTTGATTCAACGTTAAACATGGCTGCCAGCGGCCATCTTTGTTTACATAGAGTTATATAGTAAAAACTTGTAGCGACTACTCCTCTGAAACTACTTGGCGGATTGTCATGAAACTTTACAGGAATGTTGCTCTTGATGTCTAATTGATCCTATCAAAATTTCAGGTCGGCCGGAAATTCAAGATGGCCGTCACAGCTAAAAATAGATTTTTAAAAAATAAGTTTGTAGCGACTACTTCTTGAAAACTATAAGTGATATTGATATGGGACTTTTTCTAAAATGATCAGCATGACATGATGTAGATCCTTGTGGAAAATTATTTTGATTCGACGTTAAACATGGCTGCCAGTGGCCATCTTTGGTTACATAGAGTTATATAGTAAAAACTTGTAGCGACTACTCCTCTGAAACTACTTGACGGATGTTCATGAAACTTCACAGGAATGTTGCTCTTGATGTCTAGTTGATCCTAGAAAAATTTCAGGTCGGCCGGAAATTCAAGATGGCCGCCACAGCTAAAAATAGATTTAAAATAAATAAGTTTGTAGCGACTACTTCTTCAAAATAATAAGAGATATTGATATGGGACTTTTTCTAAAATGATCAGTATGACATGATGTTGGTCCTTGTCGAAAATCGTTTTGATTTGACCTTAAACATGGCTGCTTTGTTTACATAGAGTAATATAATGAAAACTTGTAGCGACTACTTCTTTGAAACTACCTGACGGATTTTCATGAAACTTCACAGGAATGTTGCTCTTAATGTCTTATTGATCTTAGCAAAATTTCAGGTCGGCCGGAAATTCAAGATGGCCGCCACGGTTAAAAATAGATTTTCAAAAAACAAGTCTGTAGCGACTACTTCCTGAAATCAAAATCAATCAGTAGAGCTTCAAGGTCATTGACCTCTTGTTATTACCAGCATTTCTCAAACAATTTTGAATGTTCATATACTCATAACATGCATGACCTTATGTCCCTATACATCACCCATTGTTGTTTGCCTAATTTATATTATGAAATTATCAAAAACTTAATTGCTGATTACAACTTACAAGTGTAGCATATTATAGTTATTGTTAAATTATTTATTTTATTTTTTTCCTTTTTCACCAGACTTTGCCCTGTCCACCACTAACACATATGTCTTCAAGTCTGCTCAGTGTGAACTGATTGAGAAGCGTCTAAAATCTGTGCAGCGTCAGTCTCATCTAAGACCTCATGGCCCAAGTGCTCATTTCAACATATGGCACCGGGAACAGAGTGCGACGGGCTTTATTCCGGGCACAACTTCAGACAATGTGATGATAATCCCCCACTATCCATTCCCAGTAGATAACAACAACACGGGCTCCTCCGGGAGCAATGGACATATACCCAATTTGCCAAAAACTCTAAATACCGAGATAAGTGTTCACCCGGATCCCCAGCGGCACTATCCGGCCCATCTCTCTTCCAGCAGTAACGGTTATATACCGGGTAGCGGAAGCTCAAGTTTTCCGGCCGAAATCAAGGAGATGATGACTAAGAGAGGTCCCGCTGAGATCCCCGGAAGTCACCCGGACAGACCGGATACTTTATCTATAGCATATACCCCGAGGGGCCATTATTCAGTAAATTCAGGAGCACAAGAGGCGATGACCGGTTCTAAACCAAAGGCGAGAGAAGATTCCGTGAAAAGGTCAAACATTGGTAGCCCTCGGGAAGTGTGTAAACAGCAACAAATGGGAAATTCTTTTCCATTGGTTATAGAATCACCTCACAGACACAGATCAACACCATCCGTTGATGGCTTACCTAGACGCTTGAGCATGGAAAACTTTGATAACGACGGTGATGATGACATTTTTTCAATCTTTCCTGGTGACAAAGATGATGAACTTGTTGATGATTTACCACCGCCCGCTCCCTGTAATAAACAGTCTCATCGTTTTGGTGAATTTCGCTACAAACCTCCCGTGGCATTACCGACTGAGGATGAAGAGACAAGTCCGAAAGATCAGTTTGAGTCAACATTTGATCAGAAGCTGCCACGAAAGTCCCTCAGATCACAAAGCTTCTGTGAGTTATCAGACAATGATACTGCTTCGCATTTTTACGTAAACGTTGCGCAAGAAATGTTTCTCAGAAGGAACGTACACGACGATTCTCCATACTACAGATTCTACTACAACTTCGGACTTGTGCGGATGGCTACGATGAGCAAGAAGATAAAGCGCCGCGACAGACTGAGCCAGGAAATGAAGACGGTCGAGCTAGACTACAACAAGTTGGAGACCCATGAGCAGTGGTTCGACACGTGTTACAAGTACAGGGATAAAGATCTGAAGTTTTGCAGGTATGGGGCTTCCTTAACAAATTGTTGGGTCGCAGTGCTTCGACCTACATACTAAAAAGGCACAGCTACCTAACTTATTTTGTGAGCATTTAAGGGAATTTCTTTTTTGTTTAAGACCACGCCGCAAATTGCACCAATACTGGGTATATGTGTTGTTAATTTTATTTTTTATTGTAAATCTATCTAATCTATAAAGCTGAAAACATAAACATTTAAATATAAGACATATTAAAACAGACAGTATTTATGATACAGATAGGAAAAATACAGATTGTAAAAATGCTTTCACCACTGTCGAAGGACTCTAAAAAAAAAAGACGTCCTACCTACCTACCTACTTCCATCCCACCTACCTACCCACCGACTTAAAACTACATCCTACCTACCCACCGACTTAAAACTACATCCTACCTACCCACCGAATTAAAAATACATCCTAACTACCAACTCACTTAAAACTACATCCAACCTATCTACCCACTTAAAACTACATCCTGCCTACCTACCCACTTGAAACTACATCCTACCTACCTACCCACTTGAAACTACATCCTACCTACCTCCCCACTTGAAACTACATCCTGCCTACCTTCCCACTTGAAACTACATCCTACCTACCTACCCACTTAAAACTACATTCTACCTACCTACCCACTTAAAACTACATCCTGCCTACCTACCCACTTGAAACTACATCCTACCTACCTACCCACTTAAAACTACATCCTACCTACCTACCCACTTGAAACTACATCCTACCTACCTCCCCACTTGAAACTACATCCTGCCTACCTTCCCACTTGAAACTACATCCTGCCTACCTACCCACTTAAAACTACATCTTACCTACCTACCCACTTAATACTACATCCTACCTATCTACCCACTTGAAACTACATCCTACCTACCTACCCACTTAAAACTACATCCTACCTATCTACCCACTTGAAACTACATCCTACCTACCTACCCACTTAAAACTACATCCTACCTACCCACTTAAAACTACATCCTACCCATCCACTTAAAACTACATCCTACCTACCTACCCACTTGAAACTACATCCTACCTGCCGACCCACTTCCATCCTACCTACCGACCCACTTCCATCCTACCTACCGACCCACTTCCATCCTACCTACCTACCCACGTAAAACTACATCCTACCTACCTACCCACGTAAAACTACATCCTACCTACCTACCCACTTAAAACTACATCCTACCTACCTACCCACTTAAAACTACATCCTACCTACCTACCCACTTAAAACTACATCCTACCTACCTACCCACTTAAAACTACAATCTACCTACCCATCCACTTAAAACTACATCCTACCTACCTACCCACTTGAAACTACATCCTACCTACCGACCCACTTCCATCCTACCTACCGACCCACTTCCATCCTACCTACCTACCCACGTAAAACTACATCCTACCTACCTACCCACGTAAAACTACATCCTACCTACCTACCCACTTAAAACTACATCCTACCTACCCACTAAGAACTTTTTGGGTCGGAGCACATTAAACCAACAATAATTTCAGGATGGCCTGGTCAGAATTTGTATCAGTTATAATACCAAGTGAATGTTTTTTAGTAGCATGAGCTTTCCAAAGTATTTTTGGTGATGTTTGTAATGTTACATTCAAAGGGAATGTTTGTAATGGTACATTCAATATGAACGTTCGTAATGGTACATTCAAAGGGAATGTTTGTAATGGTACATTCAGGGGGAATGTTTGTAATGCTACATTGAAAGGGAATGGTCGTAATGGTACATTCAAAGGGAATGTTTGTAATGGTACATTCAAAGGGAACAATCGTAATGTTACATTCAAAGGGAATGTTGGTAATGGTACATTCAAAGGGAATGTTTGTAATGGTACATTCAAAGGGAACGTTCGTAATGGTACATTCAAAGGGAATGTTTGCATTCAAAGGGAATGTTTGTAATGGTACATTCAAAGGGAACGTTCGCATTCAGAGGAAATGTTTGTAATGGGACATTCAAAGGAAACGTTTGTAATGGTACATTCAAAGGGAATTATTGTAATGGTACATTCAAAGGGAACATTTGTAATGGTACATTCAAAGGGAATGTTTGTAATTGTACATTCAAAGGGAACTTTGTAATTGTACATTTAAATCAAACTTTTGTAATGGTACATTGAAAGGGATCATTTGTAATAGTACATTCAAAGGAAACATTTGTAAGGGTTCATTCAAGGGGAATGTTTGTAATGGTACATTCAAAGGAACGATTTTAAAAATACATGTATACTAAAAGGAAAAATGTTACAAAATAAAAGAGAGAGAATTCTGTTGCAATTTTTTTTTACCTGAGTCAAAGGCTCGAGCGAAGCTAAAAGAGTGAGCCAAAGGTCAAGTCTGTCTGATGTCTGTCCTACCATCATCTGTATATCTGTCAGTTTGTTCTTAAAAACTACACTAACCTGCCAGACTGATATTTAGGGGGTCACACTTTTTAGGGGTTTGGGTGTTTTAAGGGGTCAAATTACAGTAGCCAAAACAAATTGTAAAGTGTCGTAGAGTGAAACTAACCTGCAAAGTAATGGTAAAATTACACTTCAAAACCATTTATCAAATCTCGATCCATGTGTTAAGGTCATATATATAATAATGTGTATGTGTCGATTAAAAGTATGGGTTATACTCACAGGTAACGGTTCTTAATTAAAAAATAGAAAATCATTTATGGTGAATTATCGTGTAATATATCACAGTTTGGGAGTTCAGTTGTAAACAATAATTTTACAAGCCCGAAGGGTGAGTGAAATTATTGTTGAAAATTGAATGACAAACCGTGATGTATTACAAGATAATTCACCGCAAACAATGTTTTATTTCTATTCTAATAGCCCTAAAATGCGAAAATAACGCACACATCTGAAAATTTCGCATTGCTTTGCTTACTCTCCTAACGTTGCAAACGTTACAGTGATATATCGTTGAATATAACAAGATATTTTAAACTAGGCTATATAGTGCAGGTGTATTAGAATTGAATTTAAGTAATTGAATATGCGTAAATGAATTATGAGTTGGTAACTCTTAAATCAAGGTTTTAGTTTTGGGGCCTAGGTGGTATATATATACCCGGATTTGATGACGGGATAGGGACTCTAAAGCAGTACGTTGTCCCACCTTAGTTACGTTGTCCCACCTTAGTTACGTTGTCCCACCTTAATTCCATTAAGCGATGGGAAAGCTTATATTAGTAGGATTGTATAACGGATATTTCAGCAATAAACATTTTAAACATTTAAATTTTTACTGATAAAATGCGATAACCTGTTAAAAATAACCTATTAAATGTTTTAATGTTACAATATGCAAACTTTTTAGGCCGAAATTAAGGTTTAATTTCATACCCGCAGCCAACCCCGTTTTCGTTTTTTGGAGAAGGGGTTGGATAGGGTATGAAAGTTAAAGGGAATGTAGCGACACAGCCAAACATCCATATTATTGAGAGTTCTGAAATACTTGAATAAGGGTGAAAGAACGATCAAAATCGGATGATAAACAAAGAAGATATGATCATTTGAAGTTTCTGTTCAAACGGATATGGAAGTGGCCATTTTGAGAGCTATGATATCACGGTTCTAAATAACCATATATGGAATATTTGTAAATATGAAAATTTACTGATTTATAGCGAAAAAATGACAACAACTGTATGAAAAATATGTAATACTTAAAGGGAGTACATCAGGCTTTTGAAAGGGGTTTAGGGGTCTGACTTAAAATTGACAAATAATGATATTTCCTATTTTAAAGCGCCTAAACATAATAAATGATCCTAAAAATGACCCCTTATTTACAAGGAAATTCATTCTGTACAGTTATAAGTGCTATCATAGGTTACGCACCAGGGTTAATTTCAGCATTTTACGCCCGATTCCATCCTAGCTATGTAGTATTCGAAGTTTAAATCTTAACAATATGGTTTGAACAACATATTTTGATTGATATAAGTGTTTTATCAAGAATTGGAACATTTTAATAATTTAAGATCTCTAGAAAAATCCTGATGTACTCCTTTTAATGGCAGTAATGCTTTATATGACCAGTAAAAAATTCATTCATTTGCAGTGATTTTCTTCGTTTTAAATGATATTTATCAGTATTCCATATATGGTAATATGGAACTATGACGTCATAGTTCTAAAAATGGCGGCTCCCATATTCGTTTTAGAACAAACTTTAAATGGTCATATCTTTTTGGTTTATCATCCGATTTTGATAATTCTTTCACCTTTTTCCAAGTTTTTCAGAACTCTCAATAACAGAGCTTGTTTGGCTGTGTCACTACATTCCCTTTAATACCCGAACCACGTAACAGTACTAAATGGAATGACATTGCCTAATGGTACATTTGAGGCGTATACCAAGGTTACTGCACAACAGTTGTTTTGGATTGATCTTTTCATCGACCTATTTTCAAGCTTGGTGCAGGTGCATCTTAATTTTTATTCGAAATTTGAAATTCAATCTAACGACCCGTTTGAAGTTTGTATTAGTATATTTTAATCCAGTATGGACGAAACATGCATTATATACTGAAAAAATAAAGTTTAGCAAGCCCTTATGCATATCTATAGCTCAAATAAATGTAATGTTATTTTATATTGTAAAGTATTTTAAATCATTGGCATGACTTAGGTTGATCTTCTTTTTCAAATACTTTTTGTATTCCAATGTAAATATCAGAGTTATCTCCCATTTTAATATTTAAAACATACTATTTCACATTTAAAAATACAAATAAGGTAAAGAGCAAGATTAAACATTACAAAATATCTGTTATGGGTCTCAAGTTATAAAAAAAACAACGCTAAAACAATCAACAATTTCCTTGCCATTATAAAGATATAGGGAACCAAAGTTTACCATTTGTGAAATTACCTCCCTTTACATTGAAATAAGAGCGACATTATAATTTCTGTTAAACATGTAGATTACCACATGTTGCTATTGTTTTCGCATATTTCTTTTTTGAGACTTATTCCCTTAATATAACTGATAATTATGTAAGTTATATTGCCCACGACCGCTTCTACACATATCCTAGAATCTGGTCAATGGGATTTATATGTTATTTACTTGATAAACTTATTTTTATCAGTATAATATAGACAACACATGGGTTTAATCTTGTATAATAATCTTTATAAGATACTCTATAAGATACACTCTAGTCTCCATTTGAAGCTGATGTACATCGAGATGGAAGGGCCTAAAGTTGTATTTTGTTTTATTTATTTTTATTTTTAAAATAGATTGAACCGTATGAACATTGAGGTGGAGGAGCCCAATGTGGGTTATGCTAAACCCTTGGAACATACAAGCGACGATCCTTACTGGAATAGTGATGTAAGTCTACACCAGCCATAAACAAAATATTACACCTCACATTAGCGAAAAAGGGACTAGTGTATTTTTTTACAGTAAAAATTAAAAATAAAATAAAAATTGAAGTATGTATAGTTTTAAAGCATTTGAAATAAGGAAAACGCTAATGAATTGATTTGATGTAATTGTTATTCCATGTCTCATTTTCTCCTTCTCAATTGTAATGTTTTGTGTGTAATTTTACTATTTTATTTTCACATAGTCGTGTATATTTGCGTGTGGTGGTTTTGTCACGTTTGAAAATGCAAATAGAGCATTTTTGATTGTTTGAAATGTATGTGTATGCGCTTATATGTTTATGACATGGATATACATCAACTATAACATTGATATATTTATATATGTTTAGTCACCTTCTCCGTGAAATTTTAAATGAAAATTCTGACTTGTTCTATTTTTATGCCCCTGAAGGGTGGCATATAGTAGTCGCACTGTCTGTTCGTCAGTCCCTTCATTCGTTCGTCCGTACAATCGTGTGCGGTTAATAACTCTGACAATAATGGACGGATTTTCGAATAACTTGGCACAATTGCTCACCACAGCAAGACGACGTGTCGCACATAAAATCCAGGTACGTGGCTGCAAGGTCAACATCACACTTAGAGGTTAAAGGTCTAAACGAAATGCGTTCATGTGCGGTTAATAACTCTGACAATAATGGACAGATTTTCAAATAACCTGGCACAAGTGCTCACTACAACAAGACGACGTGTTGCGCACAAAATTCAGGTCTGTGGCTCCAAGGTCAAGGTCACACTTAGAGGTCACACATAGAGGTCAAATATCAAATCGTGTTCGGTCCAGGCATGGACGGATTTCAAATAACTTGGCACAAGTGCTCATCACAACAAGATGACGTGTTGCACTCAAAATCCGGGCCTGTGGCTCCAAGGTCATCGTCACACTTAGAGGTCAAAAATCAAAACGAAGTGCTTTCGTCTCCAGATAATAACTTGGACATTCATGGACAGATTTTCAAATAACTTGGCACAAGTGCTCACCACAATAAGGCGACATGTCGCGCACAAAATTCAGGTCCGTGGCTCCAACGTCAAGGTCACAATTAGAGGTCAAATGTCAAATCGTGTCCAGTCAATAACTCGGCCATTCGTGGACGGATTTTCAAATAACTTGGTACACGTGTTCACCAAAACAAGACGATGTGTTGCGCACACAATCCAGGTCCGTGGCTCTAAGTTCAAGGTCACACTTAGAGGTCAAATGTCAAATCATGTCCAGTCAATAACTCTGGCAGACGTGGATGGATTTTCAAATAATTTGGCACAAGTGCTCACCGCAACAAGTCGACTTGTTGCACACAAAATCCAGGTCCGTGGCTCCAAGGTCAAGGTCTCACTTAGAGGTCAAATGTCAAATTGTGTCCGGTCAATAACTCAGGCATTCCGGGACGGATTTTCAAATAACTTGGCACAATTGCTCACCACAACAAGACGATTTGTAGCGCACAAATTCCAAATCCGTGGCTCCAAGGTCAAGGTCACACTTAGAGGTCAAATGTCAAATCGTGTCCGGTCAATAACTCTGGCTTTCATGGACGGATTTTGAAATGACTTGGCACGAGTGCTCACCACAACAAGACGACTTGTCATGCACAAAATCCAGGTCCGTGGCTCCAAAGTGAAGGTCACACTTAGAGGTCAAAAGTCAATTCGTGTCCGGTCAATAACTTTTGCATTCCTGGACGGATTTTCAAATAACTTGGCACAAGTGCTCAACATATCCAGACAACCTGTCGCGCACAAATTCAGGTCCGTGGCTCCAAGGTCAAGGTTACACTTAGAGGTCAAAGGTCACTTTGGGGGCATTTGTCACTTACAGTGACATGTCTTATTGCAAACAACACAAACTTTCTGACACTCTCTGAAAAGATAACTGATGCAATTAAGTAATAAAAGGATTAAGACAACACAGCTTGATATCGGGGTTTAAGCTCTTATACAAACATCGGCGAGCGTGGCGGACGATCAAACATTGAAAATGAAACTACGGTTGATGTTTGTTTTTGAGTGCAGCAAACTTTGTCGGGTGTTGAAAATTAAAGGAATCGAAATTGATTACATGTTATTTTTAGAAATAAAAAATATTATAGCAAAAGATGAGATCAGAACAATGGTTTTAATTGATTTAAATACCCTAGACGTATAAGCTGTATCAAGATGTAAAACTGCCAATACTGTAATAGCAAACATGGCTGGAAACGTCCTCTAGATTTAGACTTAGTTCTAGACATAAAACGTCACACATATTTAAATAGATCATGGATACATTTAACTTTTATCAGTATTGATTTTTTACATTGATTTTTTACTTATTCAATATCAGGATAAAGTGAAAAAAACTAAAATAAAAAACCCAGCATAAACAACGTTGAAAATTGATGGTTATCATCCCGACGTTAACTATTATTGTACTAGATTTAGATTATGAAAAAAAAAAGAAAAAAATATTTAGATTCTTGTTTGACTCCACCTTCTAAATTTGCCAAAATTCAGAATTCACCTGTTAGACCTAAATGCATATGTGCTGTTGATTCTGAAAATGACTGTGTTATATGGTGAAAATATGGCTCCAACTTTGGCTCTTATTTCTCAAATGTGGCTCCTTTTGTTTCCATTTTGCGAAAGTAGTTGCAAAAGAAAACAATTACCCAGGGCCCTGGAAAAAAACTTTGTAAAAAAGAGAAAAAACACAAATAAAACATATATCAGTTTACACATATTTTTCTGCTTGAAATAAAATTACAATGGCATAATAAACAAGAAAGGCATAAACACTAAAACAGAAAGTACTCTAATGTTCAATGCCTGAAACATGGGCTAACGTTGGCATTATACTTCATCCAGTTGGTTTAAATCTCCAGAGGCCTTTTTTGCCACTGACCGTTCCAAGGCGGTATCCCTATTGTCAACCCTTTTTTGTTTTTGATGTTTTATTTGGCCTTTTATGTTTGTGTGTGTGTTTGCGGTTGACTGTCATCTTTGATTGCTGCTTTTCCTGTTCGATTTTTGTCTCGCCTTTTCGAAGAAAAAAAGAAACATAGGTATTGCATTTCCGGCGGCGGCGCGACGAAGGCGTCAACATTCAAGTTTTGTGTTTTGTGTTTAAGTCATTTTCTCACAAACTGTATGCACTAGACCTTCAAACTTTGCTTATAGTTGTATCTTGGGTGGTACATTGCAACATGACAAAGCAAATGTGGAAGTGACCTTGACCCTCCAAGCAAAATGGCAGATAACTTAATAATTTTTACCTTCAACTTTTGCGATGAGGTCAATTTCTCGCAAACTGTATGCGTAGTACTACACCTTTCAATCTTTGCTTATAGTTGGTGGTACATCCCAAGTGACAAAGCAAATATGGATGTGACCTTGACCCTCCATGCAAAGGGCAGATAACCTTATAATTTTTACCTTCAACTTTTACGTTTCTGTCACTTTTTCACAAACTGTATGCACGACCTTTCAAACTTTGCTTATAGTTGTATCTTGGGTGGTACATTGCAACGTGACAAAGCAAATGTGGATGTGACCTTGACCCTCCAAGCAAGGGGCAGATAACTTAATAATTTGTACCGTCAACATTTGCATTTAGGTCACTTTCTCGCAAACTATGCACTACACTTTTCAAACTTTGTTTATAATTGTATCTTTGGTGGTACATCTCAACGTGACAAAGCAAATGTGGACCCTCCAAGCAAAGGGCAGATAACCTTATAATTTTTACCATTAACTTTTGCGTTTAGGTCACTTTCTCACAAACTTTATGTATTAGACCTTTCAAAATTCGCTTATAGTTGTTTCTTGAGTAGTACATCACAACATGTCAAAAAGCAAATGTGGATGTGACCTTCACCATCCAAGCAAAGGGCAGATAACTTTAATTGTTACATATACATCACTTTCTCATGAACTATAATTATGCACTAGATGCTTTAAACCTAGCTTATACCTTAATCTTTGGAAGGCAAAACATTCTATTTTGACATAATTGTGTCTTGGGTAGGATGCATGGATTTCATCTATGACCTTGACCTACTTTTTGGAGCTGATGATTTTGTATTGATTTTGTTTTTTTTAATATTTTTTTTTATTTATTCTTTTATTTTTAAGTCCCGCCATTTTTTATCTTTTATTTTTAAGTCCCGCCCCCGGTTCGCGAGACCTGTGAATCAGCGGATTTCTTGTTATATCTATATTTACCAATATTTAATTGACGATTGTCTCTTACCGATTGTAACCGATGATGGCCACTACTAGTATGTGTGACTATTTATGCACAGTATTGTTTTGTTTGTAGTGTGTGACTTTGTGTGAGGTATGTTGTGAAGGCAATTATGCGTGACTATTCCTGCATGGTATTGTTTTGTTTGTAGTGTGTGTTACTTTGTGTGAGTTATGTTGTGAAGGCAATTATGCGTGACTATTCCTGCATGGTATTGTTTTGTTTGCAGTTGTGTGTGACCCTACAGGCCATGCTACAGGAAAACCCCCAACACAGCCAGCTGACTGACGATATCACAAATAACTTTGACATGTCCAGTGAGCAGTCGATTGGAGTACAGATTCTACTGAGCCTTGTACCATCTGAGAAGAACTGGAGGGATTTAGCGGAATATATAGGTAAGTTATAATTATCATCAGTTATTTCTTTGCAAAGTCTGGCGTACAGCTGCTCTGTTTTGTTTGCAGGCATGAAAGTATGAGTCAGTTATTGTCCAGCCGGTTTACGGATCTCGAATTAGCGATCACAATGTCGTCCAGGTGTATGTGTGTCAGTTTGTCTGTCCATTAATCTTTGCACCTGATTTTCATTTGTTAATATCTTCTTCGTCACTTTCAGGATTTTCACCAAACTCCACCAGAATGTTCCTTTTATGGACCCAACACCACGTCTACAATTTCTGGTCATTATGACCTACTTTGGACAAAATATGTATCACATTCTGTTTGCGCTACGACATGCATATCTTGCTTCTTCCTTGCAGGATTTTCACCTACTTCACCAGATCTAACATCATGTGCAAAATTTTGGGTTGCTGTGACCTACTTTGAACAAAATATAGGTCACATCCGGTCTCCACTATGACCTGCATCCCCACTGTCCATGACATTAATTTAATTAAATATTAAGTATGTTAGGAACGAATATCTCATGAGATTGACATTGATGTTGGTCCAATCAAAAATCTAGACTTCTTTACTATAGGGCTCTACATGTAGGCCGTGACCTTCTAGTTTAATAATTAGGTCTTTCAGTACTCTTTATATATAATTATTTAAAAGGAGACACTACTGAAAACAATGCCCATTAAATGGCCATTACTAATCCATGACTACAATGCCATTAAAATTCCCATTAACTTCACGTCGGCCCGAAATTCAAGATGGCCACCACAGCTAAAAATAGATTTTAAAAATGCAATTTTGTGGCGACTACTTCTCAAAAGCATAAGTGATATTGATTTTTAACCTTTACCAAAATGACTGGCATGACATGTAGTTGGTCCTAACCAAAGTTCATTTTGATATGATGTCAAACATGGCCGCCAGTGGCCATCTTTGTTTACATAGAGTTATATAGGAAAAACTTGTGGCGACTACTCCTCTGCAACTACTTGATGGAATTTCATGAAACTTGACAGGAATGTTGCTCTTGATCTCTAGTTGATCATAGCAAAAATTCTGGTCGGTAGGAACTTCAAGATGGCCACCACTCTAAAAATAGATTTTAAAAAATGTGACTGTGACGATTATTTCTCAAAAACCTTAAGTGATATTGAATTGGAACCTTTACCAAAATGACAGGTGCGACATGCACTTGGTCCGAACCAAGATTCATTTTGATTTGATGTCAAACATGGCCACCAGAGTCCATTTTTGTTCACATTGAGTTATATAGGAAAAACTTGCGGCGACTACTCCTCTGAAACTTCTCAACGGAATTACATGAATGTTCACAGGAATGTTGCTCTTGATGTCTAGTTGATCCTAGCAAAAATTCAGGTCGGCTGGAAATTCAAGATAGCTGCAATGGCTAAAAATAGATTTGTGGTGACTACTTCTCAAAAAACATAAGTGATACAGATTTGGAACCTTTACCAAAATGACTGCCATGATATGTAGTTGATCCTAACCAAAGTTCATTTTGATTGGATGTCAAACATGGTCGCCAGCGGCTATCTTTGTTTACATAGAGTTATATAGGGAAAACTTGCAATGATTCCTCTGAGACTACTTGATGGAATTTCAAGAAACTTGACAGGAATGTTTTTCCTGATGTCTAGTTGATCGTAGCAATCATTCAGGTCAGTAGGAAATTAAAGATGGCCGCCACTGCTAAAAACAGATTTAAAAAATGCGACTTTGTGGCAACTACTTTTCAAAAACCGTAAGTGATATTGAATTGGAACCTTAACCAAAATGGCACGACATCTTGCAGGCTGATCAGAGTTTACACTGTCTGGGTGCTCATCAGTCATTTGACTGAAACACCCCTTTGTAGTGTGAATGGACTGGTCCAAATTCAAAGAAACAACAGTCCATTATACGTTCATAGAGGGTTAAGGATTAAGTCTCCTTTGTTTTTTTGGCTCTCAGAAAGAGAGTGAAAACAAATTGTAGGATTTTAAGATTTTATTTTGATTCTGACCCAGTTAACCACTGAGACAAGATCAAATCTACTTGTACTGGTGAGATAGTAACCTAATTCTCAGGAGAAATCGCATAACATGACCTGTGACCTGGTCACACACCTGCTATATTTATGAATAGCAATCCTTCCATTTATGTTACAAAAGTGTGATTTGGAGAATTTACTGTTGAGCAGCAAATACCGGTAGGATATACTAAGGTTGGTGCAAGGGATTTAATTGATATAGCTTTATAATTAAAAGCTCTGGTAGCATTATGACATTTTTATAAGCTGGAAAAGTATATATTCTTTAGATTAGGATACAATTCAATGAGATTATAATGTTGCATAGGTAATGTTGCATAATAGATCATAATATTTAGGAATATAAGACTTGTGCTCTTGCTGTCTAGTTGGTCCTAAGTAAAAATCAGGTTGGCCTAAAATTCAAGATGGCCAACATGGCTAAAAATAGATTTTAAATACAATTTTGTGGTAACTAAAACCATAAGTGGTATTGGTTTGGTACCTTTACCAAAATGACTTTTAACCCTGTCTTCACCACCCTTTCTGTTGTTTTTTGTCTCTTTCATTGTATTTTCAAGTCCTTGTTTGCAGTACAGTGTGGACCTACGATGCCATTGCGCTCGGACGCTGTGGTTTCTATAGGACCCTATATCTCATTTTTTCATAAAACTTTACAGGAATGTTGGTCTTGATGTCCAGTAAGTCCCAAGTAAAAATCAAGTTGGCCAGAAATTCAAGATGGCCAACAGAGCTAAAAATAGATTTTAAATACAAGTTTGTGGCAACTACTTAACAAAAACCATAAGTGGTATTGATTTGGAACCTTTACCACAATGACTGGCATGACATGTAGTTGGTCATAAACAAAATTTGTTTTGATTCTATGTTAAACTTTTTTACATAGAGTGATATAGGAAAAACTTGTGGCGACTACTTCTCTGAAAGTGTTGGTCTTATTTCCATAAACTTCACAGGTTCCCATAGCTGATCTGGTGATCAAAATCTATCAAGGTCATTGACCTCTTGTTAATGAAAATTGTTACTATACTAAGGGACCCCATTATTTATGGCACTTTTAATGGCTGTTATATTAATGACACACAGCAAGTTAATGCCCATTACTTTAAATAATGGCCATTACTGAATACTTTACTTTTAATGGCTGTAATTTTAATGGCATCCAGCATTTAGTTAATGCCCATTACCATAAATAATGGCACAAGCCACATAAAAATAATGCCCATGAAATGATCTGAGGGAAAATGAGGGCCATTATTTACACCCATTAAAACTTAATGGGAAAGTGCCCTAAATAATGGTCCCATTAAAACCTTTCAATGCTTTTAAATGTGTTAGTACAAAACTAATGGCCATGGAGTAGCATAACTAATGGCCATTACTAGACTGGTAATAATGGTCATTACTAAGCAAACTCTCTTTGTGAATAATGGCCATTACTTTCAAATAAGTGCCCATTAATTTAAATGCTGTTGTTTTGGAAAAAAAAGTAATGGCCATTATTACTTGCACATACACAGGGTAGACGGGTGTTGCCTAGCTACCATTCTTATAGCTAGCTCTTTGTAATTATTGAAGAGTTAAATACATATAAATATAATTATATCCTATTTGAAAGTAACCCTGACAAATCTAGATAATGCTGGACAAAATCCTTTGATCCATATAGTGAATATTGTCCTGCTAATAATAAATGGAGGCAAATCAAAATTGGATGTACAACTTCTTGAATTGAACTCATTGCAATTGGTGTACTAGAACTATCACTGAAGGTGATGAATACCTCCCACTCCAAGGGCCATAACTAGTAGTATAGGTG
This sequence comes from Cyrtodaria siliqua, assembly GCA_037043455.1. Classification (NCBI taxonomy): domain Eukaryota; kingdom Metazoa; phylum Mollusca; class Bivalvia; order Adapedonta; family Hiatellidae; genus Cyrtodaria; species Cyrtodaria siliqua. The sequence goes on along the minus strand of JAWPHD010005456.1, from coordinate 62,012 downwards.
CAATCTGGCTGGTTATCGAACTTGGCACTCGTTCTTATATCGGGGCCATTTCTCTACCTCGGGAGATATTTCCCGTATCTCAAAAACGCTGGTTATTAAACTCTATATAAATATTCTAAGTTATTTGTCAGAACTTAAAAAACCTTCAATTTTCAAGAATCCTAGGGCCATAACCGCGGCAGTATAGTGGCTGGTTATCAAACTTGACTTGGCTATTATGGCCACAAACATTGGATTCTAAAGTTTCATCAAGATCAGATTATAAATATTCAAGTTATTGGTCAGAAACCGCAAAACCCTTCAGTTTTCAAAAAGCTAAGGTTCATTACTCCGGCAGTATAGTTGCGATCTGACTTGGCCTAGATATGGCCATAAACATTGGCTTAAAGTTTTATCAAGATCGGATTATAAATATTCAAGTTATTGGTCGTACCTGTGTTGATGACGCGATGCGACATTATGGACAGGCTCAGCATGATTTACCGGTGATTTAAAAGTGGGGGTATAATGAACAATGTGGGTGTAACAAGCCCATTGATTTTTGCATTGAGTTGTATATGAATTAAAATTTAAATGCCATGTTGTCTTTCATATCTAGGCCCAAATTAAAAATGAATAACTTACATTCTCATCACAAATGACACATAGCTGCCAAAAAATCCATTATAATTCATTTCATGTTATGAATTTGAATCTATAAATTATAGCTTATATTGATCTGCAATTATTTTTCATCTCCATTTTATAATCCACTCTGACAAAATGTTACTTGTTGATAAAATGAAGAAGAAAAAGCATCAATTGTGTGAAAATAACGAATTTTCATGATTTGTAGGCGAGAAAATGACTGAGTTCTTTCCGGGCTTTTCCATGCTTCTATATACCCCCAAAAGTCTTAAGTCCACATTTTTCGCTCTCTCCCTGAACAAATACATGAATGTCCAGGGTTTCCAGGATCACTTCCGCGAATTTTTAGCTTTACTCGGAAACCCCGGAAATACTTTTCCACATTACTCTGGAAACACTGGAAATGCTTGTCAAGAATTTCAGCGTTTCTGCCCTTTTCCATGTACATTAGGTATTTTCCAGGGTTTCCGACTATTTTTCCTGTTTTTCTGGCCTAGAGCAGGGAAAATGTACACCCGGGCTCATAACTGGCCATAACTTAAAAACTGTTTGACCTATGTTCATGAAACTTCGCACACATATTCATTTTGCCCCAAGAAATGTTGTTACCCATGCCCAATAACTCTTACTTCCGATTTGGCAGAGTTATGCCCCTTTATATAAAACTTTAACCAGCAACTTAACCAAGCTCGTAACTCACAAACTGGCCATAACTAACATGGAAAGTATTTGACCTATGTTCCTAAAACTTCACCCCCATCTTCATGTGATGGAATGTTCTTACACATGTGCAATAACTAGATCTGACTTTAATTTCCGTAGAGTTATGCCCCATTTCATAAAACTTTAACCTGCAATCTAACCTGGCACATCATCTTTGCAAAATATTGACCTTTGGTCATACACATTTATACAGCAGTGTTTCCTTATCCATTATTCAATGTCATTGACATGTCCAATAACTCTGACTTTCATTTGGGTAAAGTTATGCCCATTTTCATAAAACTTTAACCTGCAATCTCATCTAGCTTATAACTTGGCAAAATATTGACCTATGGTCATGAAACTTTATACAGTTTTTCCTTCAATGCAGAGTTATGCCCATTTTCATAAACTTTTAACAATTTAAAAAAAACATATGCTCCATAATTCATGAAGGATTACACCCCCTGTCTTCAAACTTTATAGTTAGATTGTCCTTCCTGAAATAAGCACACGTCAGGCGACATCTTCTGGTTTAATTATTCCTCCTTGAAAAAAGGTTTAACCTGTAACTTAAGCTTGTCAGTGATCATCTAGATCAGTAAAGCTTATGCGATGACACGTTGTACGTCTGTCCATAAACATTTATTTGTGGCAACTTCGCCACATTTTTCTCAAACTTCACAGAATATGATCATGATGTCTTGCTGGTCCTAAATAAAATTCAGGTCAGTTTGAAATCCATGGCTAAAAATAGATTTGAAGCCTTCACCAAAATGATAAGCATGAATTTTAGATGGTTCGTAAATAAATTCATTTTGATTCAAATGCCAATTTCAAAGACGTTTAGTCATAACTTCCGGTTACTTCTCTTTGAAGACTACATCTCAGATTTTCCTAAATCTGAACAATAACATTGTACATAATACGCATTGTATGGTGTCTATAGCCACTTTATTAATGCAGGGAAGTATCACATTCATATATGATACTTAAAACATATTAAATTTCATGCCCATGAACTTTACTGATATTTCATTTCTCATTACTTTGCTACAAGAAATCCAATTAATGGCCAGTCATTTTATTTTAATGGTTATGCTAAAGTTGGTAAAAAAAAAATTATCTTCATATTATAATGGGCATTAAAATAAATACAGTATCGGTTAATGGCCATTATTATTACAAGTACTGGGCATTATTTCAATTTAAACATAAATTAATGGTCCATTAATTTTTAGCTCACCTGAGCCGAAGGCTCAAAGGTGAGCTATTGGGATCACTCTTCGTCCGTCGTCCGTCCGTCGTCCGTCCGTCGTCCGTCGTCGTCGTTAACTTTTGCTTCAAACGACTTCTACTCGGAAACCGCTTGGCCAATTTTGACCAAACTTCACGTGGATGATCCTTAGATGAATGCTTTTTAGATTTGTTAAAATTAGGTCAGCGCGACATCCAAGATGGCCGCCATTACCATATATGGTCGAAACCTTAAAAAATCTTCTTCTGAAGAACCGCTGGACAGATTTCAACAGTTTTTCTTTTAAAATGATCGCTTACGCCTAGACCATCAAATTTGTTCAAATGAAGTTCCCGGGGTCAAAAATGGCCATGCCCTGGGGGTCCAAAGTTTGTATTTGAGATTTTGCATGTTTTTCATATAGACATATAGGAAAAAACTTTAAAAAATCTTCTTCTCTGAAACCACAATCCACAGAGGTCTCTTGTATTACATGTAGCATCAGCTTATGGTCCTCTACTAAGTTTGTTCAAATGGTGACCCTGAGGTTAAATTTGTCCCCGCCCCAGGGGTCACAGTTTTACAGACTTATATAGGATTTTTTTTTAAAAATCTTCTTCTCGGAAACTACAAGAGCCAGAGGTTTGATATTTTGCATTTACTATAAGCTTATGGTCCTTTACCAATTTTGTTCAAATGGTGACCCTCGGGTCACATTTGGCCCCGCCCCAAGGTTCACATGTTTTACAAAGACATGTATAGGGAAAAACTTAAAAAATCTTCTTCTCTGATACTGCAAGAGCCAGAGGTTTAATATTTTGCATTTGCTATAAGCTTATGGTCCTCTACCAAGTTTGTTCAAATGGTGACCCAGGGGTCACATTTGGCCCCGCCCCGGGGGTCACAGTTTTACATAGGCTTGTATACGGAAAAACTTAAAAAATCTTCTTCTCTGGAACCACATGGCACGGAGCTCTCATGTATTACATGTAGCATCAGCTTATGGTCCTATACTTAGTTTGTTCAAATGGTGACCCTGGGGTTAAATTTGTCCCCGCCCCGGGGGTCACAGTTTTACATAGGCTTGTATAGGGAAAAACTGAAAAAAAATCTTCTCTGGAACTGCAAGAGCCAGAGGTTTAATATTTTGCATTTGCTATAAGCTTATGGTCCTCTACCAAGTTTGTTCAAATGGTGACCCTGGTGTCAAACTTGGCCACGCCGCAGGGGTCACAGTGATTGCTTTAGGGCCATCTTGGCCCTCTTGTATTGGTTCAAATTTACTCAGGTGAGCGATATAGGGCCATCATGGCCCTCTTGTTTGTTGTCTCAAAGTTAATGCCACAAGTTGTAAATGTTTTTTTTAAAGGAATAAATAATAGTTCAGTTACCTATTAATGACCATTAATTCATATTAATGACCATTAATTCATATTTAATGGTACAGAACAGAGTTGCCATTAAATATTTAAAACAAGAATTAGTGGCGATATTTAATGGTTTTGATGATTGTCATGGTGTTTTAATGGCATTTTAATGGTTTTGATTTGTATTTGTGAGATAGAGAACTTCATCAATCCAAAATGGCCACACCTGATTTCAGACATCTGAAGATGTTTTTGAACATTTCTGCTTCAGGTCTAGACAGTTCGGACATCAGTGTTATTGAACATTTTTCCTACACGTATCGGGAGCTGACCACTAAGGTAGTGCTGGCACACTGGATCAAGCTTTACAATGATGGAAAGACAACTAAGATATGTGACAATGACAGCCTCAGAGAATTTGTGGAAGAGATCGACAGGAACGACATCATGAACATTCTGCAGAGCCCTCCAACAAATGCTGTAGTAACGCATTTCTGAACACAGTCATATTACAACAATTACAGGCCCGTAGCCAGTCCTGAAAATTAACCGAGGCAAATCTCTTTCTATGGCGGTCCGGTGGTAAGCAACCTCTACTCCACCCACACTCCGCCATATATTTATCCATACGTTATAAGTGCATGTCACTGACAAGACTTCAGTTTTAAGCAAGACATTTGTGTCAATGTTTAATAAGGATTATTTATCGATACATGTATAGTATGTGCATTCACAAAAGTATACCAAGGCAACTGCCACAGTCTGCCTCAGCATAGCTACGGGCCTGAATTATACATGCATACATGCTTTTTTTTGGCCAGATCAAGGGGTGACCTAATACATTTTGCTTCATTAGGCAGTACCTGATACAGCAAAAGCAGACGGAATACCTCAATATGTATTGTACATAGCGTTGTTTGACATTAAAATGCATTGTGAAGGAAAAAACAATATAGGGCACCCATAATATTCTATTTGAAAAACTGGTAAACCATACAGATAACATTAATATACATGTATATGATAAAAGGTATATTACGTCAGTGTCTTTTACAACTAAGTTTATTAGGTGATGTTTAGAAAAGAAAAGAATTGCGCTTTGAATCTCTGCAGAGCTATTCTGCATTTTCATTCTGAGCCTAATAAACTTGATAAGTAAAAGGCACTAACATGATATTCTTTATTTGTCATGCAGATATGCACTTTTTGACCTTATAACCTGATAAAGGGTGACCTGGCTAATAAGTTTTGCTTTATTAGGCTAGTAAGCAAGATGGAATACTTAGGCTTTTATTGCACGTTAGGTTATATGATGTATTATTAATTAACTGAACTATATTAGCCATGTTTTACTAGAAACTTTATGTATAATACGACGCAACCTCGGTGTAACACGATTGACCAAGTGGAGACAACTCACCAAGGGAGAATCAAGAAATTTATTTACAACAACATGAATATATATACAAATGACAAAGTAGAAATATCAAAGTTTTAAATCATGCTTAAAAGGATGTTATCTCTCAAAGCTATATCTAGCTGAGTCCTTCCGGTACAGTTCCCGGCACTAACACTTCACTCCCGCGGTATATTGCAATCCCGTCCCTAGCGGTTGCTATTCGTCCCGGTATACTTCTGGTGACATAATCCACAGGCGACGCCCACTCGCCCGATCCTTTCCGGTGATGGACCAAGTCCCGGTATTACACATCCGGTGACATTATCTGCGTAACCAGGCCCTCTTGCCTAGCGTCTCCGTGGCTACCGTCTGGTCTGTCGCCCAAATGGCGAATGCTGTCGTTCCAGCGTCCTATGACGACGTTCCCAACCTACGACCCCGTAGACCACGCTCCCGACGATACGTTCTAAATGCTCTAAGCTCCTAGCGTATGCGTACGCTCCTAGCATATACGGCTACAAAATATATACCCAGTCTTACAATGTTATCACAACATGTATTTCATAATAGCGCTAAGGTATCACCATACCTAATACTGATTGCAAAGCAATCTTTATTCAGAATGAATAAACCCGAATTATAAACCTTCTTCGAATATAAATTATGCTAAACTTTAACAAAACGTGTGAAACAATTAAAGATGTAATTTATCGACAATGAAATCTCACATTCCTAAATGTAACGCAAAACTTACAACATAATAATTCAACCATAGACTGAATAAATAATTGGTTTTACACCCCGTTAACACATTATAGGCTATAATGGTACAGCGACCTCAGAGTAATTGAATAAAAATGACAATATGAAAACCAACCTCAGAGAGATTTATACTGCACAATAAACAATAACCGTTTATGCAATAACGTAATGACAGTTAGAATCCTCCGTAGAAAAGTGCCTACAATCTGAATCGCGTATTCCATTTACTATCTACAGAACAACACATTATCAATAATGTAAATATATAATCTTATCAGACAATAATTTGCTAAAATATTCTGACGTTTGAAAACGTACAAGAATTAAAGACAATATCCTGCTAACAATCTATGGCTTTTACCGGCAGATATTTCCTTCAGAACAACAATTTAAATATGACAATAATTTGCAACAAATAAAATAGATTTGACTTACCCTTTGCCGTAATGATATTGGCCACTGACTACTCTGGATAATGGCTTGCGATACTGTGACAAGTTCTTACAATTTCGACACCCATATATACAGTCTCTACACAGATACCTGGTGAAACACGCCATCCATGCAAATGTGATGTTACTCGGACTGCTCGGACTGCACGTAGTGTCGTAATAAGTAAATAAGTATTCTATACATTTATTAGGCCCGTACTGGTAAATACTGGCAAATTTACTCATAATACACAGCTTGTAAAATCATAACTTTCTTAATAGTTGATGGATTTTGATGAAATAAATGCCAAAACAACTTATTCTTTATCAATAGAATGAATCTAGTAAAATATCATTTAATTGGTATAGGCATCGATTAAAAGTGATGCGCTTGGCAAAAATCTACCAATATTCCTATTCAAAATCAGGGAAAATGAGGCCCCGACAATCACAGTTAAAAAGTCTAAGTAAATATGCACTCATTTTGTTACACTCGGCAAATACGAACCGGTCGGCCAGTATGAAGAAACAAGGCCAATATGAAAAAACTCGCCAATACGAGATTTAAGCAACGTCATTCACGTTAAGTGACGTCAGTCAAGTTCGCTTATCAACCTGTAAATGAAATCAACGCTACTATTAATCAATTCAAATGGTGTCAAAATAATGTTATTATAAAATTGTCATTAAATGTTTTCATATTGTCCGTGTTATTGGTCCTCGGACTGTCATAATGGCCCGCGGCCTTCAGCCTTGGGCCAGTATGACGTGAAATCACTTATTATAATTAATAACATAGTCATGAAGAAAATTAAGTGATAATAACGTCGTGTAGAAACAAGTATGGTGGCTCCAAAATCAAGATTAGTTAACATTCTGTTATTTACATTTAACTAGTAAAACCATACAAGAATGAGGATAATCTTCATGATAAATTTAATACTGTATTAGTGCCTTATTCTGTTAAGATTTTAAGGCTTGGCACGAAAAAGCAGAATATATAGCTTGGCAGATCCTCTCTCTTCTTCATTTCCTAAATAGAATATTGATATCAACTATTGATGAGGGAGATTGTTACATTTGAAATGGAAGTGGTTGTTAAAAGTTGAACCAGGATAAAGTTTTGGCATCAGGGATTCTGGACACATGTTGGTAGCAGGTTATCAACTGGACACCTGTTGGTAGCAGGTTATCAACTCCTGGACACATGTTGGTAGCAGGTTATCACATGTTGGTAGCAGGTTATCAACTTCTGAACACATGTTGGTAGCAGGTTATCAACTCCTAGACACCTGTTGGTAGCAGGTTATCAACTCTTGGATACATGTTGGTAGCAGGTTATCAACTCCTGAACACATGTTGGTAGCAGGTTATCAACTCCTGAACACATGTTGGTAGCAGGTTATCAACTCCTGGACACATGTTGGTAGCAGGTTATCAACTCCTGAACACATGTTGGTAGCAGATTATCAACTCCTGGACACATGTTGGTAGCAGGTTATCAACAACAAATTGAACATTTCAATTCTATTTTGGGGTAATCTGCTAGAAATGTATTTAAAATATATGTCGAGATATTTTTTAAAAATTCAACCAGTTTGAGATTATTTTAATTGCTTTATTTCTTGAAATGATTTATCGAACAAGAGCTGTAAATAATTAATGTATTTTTTAAATTTAACTTTAAATGGTTGGACCTTCTTTGTTTAAGATGGCTAAAAGGGCCAAGTTTTCAATTGTATGTAAACTAGCTTGCAGGCAAACTCACTAATTTAGTTACTGCAGGTGTGCTTGTAGGCCAGACTCCGTCACTTCACCTTTAATATTTTGATAAGTTGATAGATCAGTGATGTAAGTTATTGTTGTAATATATAATGACCAATGTCACAAGCTTTAATACATTATTTATAAAATGCCAAAAAAGTGCTTTAGTTTGAAGCCAATGACAGTTTATATGCATTATCATTCTCAGTTCAGACTAATGGGCGGCTGGACTATAAACCTTAGGTAAACACACATACATGCATTCTCTGCACTGAATGAGTCAGTAAATCACAGAAACTGGGTGTATAACAACTGGTATTGTATCAGTTTTATCATAACACACAGGAAACATATCTAGGTGGTAAATTTGTATGATTTATATATGTGTCACATATGTAATCAACATATGTATTTCATATGTATTTCATATGAAAGTAACACGTGTAATAAATAAAAATAACTTACTAATAACATTTGAATTTTAAATGGGTTGAAAAAATATGTATTCATTTCATATGTGCCACAGGTATTTAATTTTGATATGAAAAATGTATGTGGTACATAATATGCCACATATGTATCATTTAAATGTAAACAGGTAAATAGCATGATGTACATATAAAAGTAACATGCAAATAACAAGAAAGTAACACATAATTAATTGTTATGTTTTAATTCGCTCTGTTCAAACAAACATAAAATGTTTATGATCTATTCTGCAAAATAATTCTAAAAACTTAAAGGTTTCAAATTATACCAATAAATGTTACATTCTAAAAGAATAACAAACACTAAAGGGGTGTTAATTCGCACAGGCAAACATTTATTCGATTTATTAACGATAGAATTCAATGGCGATGATTCCGGTTCCTGCTCCTTGAATATTAGAGATCATGTCAAATGAACCTTATAACATATGAATTGAACACAGAGCTATAAAGCTGTCACTAAGAGCTAAAAATTGAAACACTATGCGTTTAAACACTATAGCTCTTGTTTTCACTGTTTATTGTCCGGAACTCATCGCAGCCTATGTCCAACCTTCTTTGGACGTAACTACAAATGTTTTTACATACTTCGTCATAAGATATATGTATATATATATACAATTATATATATCTTTATTTGAAACATATATGTTTCCACTGTACCTCAGCCATATTTAACCCGTCTATGCCGTTAAGCATTTAATGTGGTAATATTATGATTATTGTAACGTTATATTACATTTCTTAATAACGTAGATGGGTGGGTGGGTGTGAAAAGCGACTATACCGTTTACCTGTCGGATTCGAAATAATTTTTGCTCGGTACACGTCGGCGTATACTCGCTTTGCACGTGCAAACGAGTATATAGTTCCCTCTGGGAAAATATAGTCAAAATGTAATTCACATGTCAAAGATGATTGGATATGTTTACAAAGGATTAAATTTACATGCCGAGAAAAAATGAAAACTTTGGTTGCATAAAAAAAATCAACTTAGATGTTGTTGTTTTTTCGTAAAAACGAACAGTCGGGAGAAACTTTTGAATAGAGAGATTGAGCTTTAAAATTCAAACTATATTGGGAGACAAATGGAAACTGTCAGGAAAGCGGGAAAAGGCCCAAGAAAACAGCATGTCAATTTTCAGTTTTGGGCGACTAAAATAGGGATTTTCGTGTGGATACAATATTGCAATTACGTCTGAAAAGTGCAGAAATAAGGATGCATATGGTTTGCGTGTATATATACTATAAACTTTTGTACAATTTGTGATATAAAATTTGCTCAGCTTACAAGTCTTCCTATAGAACAAAGTTGCATGGGGTACCATTTTTTTCATAAAATATACACATTTTATTAATAATTTATGTAAAACTTTTGTTGTCAAAAACAAGAGATTGTTTTGTAAATAATATTTGTAAGAAGATCATCATAGAATACCTTGAAGGTATAATAATATGTGCTACATACTGAACTGGTTTGATCCGGTGAAAATTTATATATTTATAATTATTTTTGATATTCATTTTTATATGTCTGTCTTTAGAAGGGACATGTTATGTTGTGATATCATTCGTTCGTCTGTCTGTCTGTCCATTATTTTTTGCTTTTTTGGCTAATAATTTTCCAAGTATTAGATCTACAACATTGAAACATTGTACACATCTTCAGCATGATCCATTGAATACATTTGAGGAAGACCCATAACTCAGATTTATATTTTTTTATTATTTTCCTTTGAAAAATAGTTTATTATGGAACTTAACCTTGCCTTTTATTTTATAACAATCAGTTCTAAGGCTTTGAAACTTACAACAAATACGACGAAATATGTAATTTGTCTATGATTTTATATCCTTCAATATTGCCATGTGGTTCCCGGGGGCCCCCATTTGGTCACGGGGCAAAGAATAGGGCCACTGCAAATTCCTTTGGAGGGGTAGGCAGAGGGGTAGAATCCCCCCAAATTCATGTTCATTAAAGGTCTTCATCATGATCCCTGCATTGTTTCAGGTGCTATCTCGCTTGCATCAAAAGAGCAGTGGCAGAAAAACAATGACTTGGCTCCAGCGTAAATGGAGTTTCTACGATAGAATTTGCAGCAACTCTGCAGTTCAGGGTGAGAAGGTTCTAGGCCCATTTTCCATATTTTATCTCGATGTACATGGAAGATGAGCCTGGCATGTTCATGCCTGTTAGGTGCCATATAACCTTTTCATGTGTTGGTGCGCCTTAAAACCCCAATTCAATTCAATTCGATATTGCTTACCAATAATGTGTTATTATGGACCATGTATGTTATATGACTGGCTTATATGCCCCACTATGCAGTGCTCTTGTTGCATTGTACAAAAATCTTTGAAGTACTGTATATAGTAAAACACAATAAGTGCTTTTTTGCATCCATTACGTGGTTCTGCCTTAATTCCATTAAGCAATGGGAAAGCTTATATTAGCAGGATTTTATAATGGATATTTTGACAATAAACACGTTTAAAAAAAAAAATATGGAAAAAATGTGATAACCTGTTTCCAATTACCTATTAAATGTTCTAATTTTACAATATGCCAAATTTTAAAGCCAAAATTAAGGTTTTATTTCATATAAACCCCAGCCAACCCCGTTTTCGCTTCTTGGAGGTTGGATGGGGTATGAAAGTTAATACTCGGACCCTGTAATGAATATATTTTGTGCAGTTTTCTTCATTTTACTGAAAGTGGAATTTGAAACTTTCTTTAAATATGTGACATGATAAATGTTTGCTACATGCATGAATATTTTGACCAATTTCAGTTAATGAATTTGTTTTACATTTTATTTTTACTCTGGTTGTGTAAAATAACAAATATATTTGTATTTATATTATCGTACCTCTATGATGTAAGTGGATAGTGAGCCTAGAATGTTCACGCCTGTTGGCGCCATATAACCTTGTGTGTTTGTGCATCGTAAAACCCCAATTCAACTCAACCAAGTTAACATTTGAACTCTTTCAGATTGAACATATATTAATATTGTCAAAATTGGTGTCAGAGGTGAAAACTGTTTACCCATTCCATTTTCATAAAATATCTAATTTAAAACTAGCAATATAAAGGTGCACAGTTTTGTTTAAAAATAAATGTGAGTTGAAACATGTTTGATTGAAAACTCTGATTTGGGAGTTTTTATGTTTTAGTGCCCTTATAGGAATGTGTTGTTTCAATGTCATAGGTGATTGTGTCTTGGGGAGCCAACACCACATCACATGGTACAATACGAACTCGTCGGGGGCCACTTTCCGTCACTTATGTAAACATAAACTAAATTTTTCAGACAAATCTATGTATCCTGACAATTTTTACTCTATTTTCTATTACGTTACCTCTTCCTGGAAATTTGATAACAAAGAATTTTGTTTTATATAAATTATCGAAGTGGCAGGTGACCTTTTTATAAATAGACTAAAACTGAGGAATCACTTTGTTTACAAGCCCAGTTTCCGTCATGTATTTTATCGAGTGACACATTCAACTAGGTCAAGATACAGTAAACTTTTATGAATTAGAAACTTGTTTGCAAGTCTTTTCAACAATTTCATTGTAAAAATGGTATGTTTGTATTGTTCCATCAGTCACCTCAATTGTTATAACAATGCGCCTGGTAACGTCAATGTAAAATGGTCAACGACGACAATTTACACTGTAAAGATGGGTAACTCTGTGTAAATCAAACAGATACAGGTTGTACGAGTTGCTTCTCTTTGGTTAAACTATATAATCACGGTAGAGTGATATAAATATGACGTCATTACAGTGTTATTTTTTTAATAGTTTATTATGCGGCAGTATGAGCGCGCATCCCCAATGCCATATAAGGAAGTAAACACATTTTTCGGAGAAATCTCTTCCGTTTTTGTACCGCTTATTTACTTTTTGGTTGTTTTTCCTGTTTCCAATCTTCAGTTATAAACGTCTGACAATAAATTACATCGCGTAAGTAATTTGCAGTGTAAAAACGTTTTTTAAATGAGAATGACGGAAAATGAGGCTTGGACGGGAACTGGCCTCTAACGAGAAGCAAACATTCAACATTATATAAGCCTTATATAAGCCTATGTGTTTTACCTCATTAAATGTTTGGTTGCTTTATAATTGTGTCAAATACATTCATTTATTTTATGCTTAGCAGTTAAATAGTGAATTTTAGCAATGAAATAAAAGTGATATTTCATACATGTGCAATATAGAGTTTTATTTTTTCACTGCTGAAACCATTGTTTTTTCAACATCAAAAAGAATTAATTTTTTTATTTGTTTAGAAAATAACTGTTTAATATAAAATTATGTATTATTCGACTGAGAATGTTCTAACTAACAAAATGAGCTATAATTTTTATAACTGGTCAAGTATTTCAGAATTGTGGTCATTTTCAGTGAAAAATGCCAGTTGGTCAATTCTTTCAAAAACTACTTATTTTCAGAAAGTTGCTATAAAAGTTATATCATTGGATTGGAAATAACATAACTAAGAAAATGAGTCATAGATTATTGAAATCGGTTAAGTAGTTTAGAAGTATGGGGAATTAAAAACTACAATTTATCATAGTAAGCCAATGACGTCATCATTTTAAAAAAATATTCTGCATACAGCAGTAGATTTTGATTATAAAGCATAAAATAAAAAGAAAATATGTTGTTTTGTCGTGAATAACAGATTTGATTTCATCTCGAATTGATCAATATTTTCACTCATGCTTTGCAAGTTTTCACACTTCTCGATTAAATAAAACCTGTTATTCGCTCGAAAACAACAAATGTCCTCTATATATTCAATCTTTCCTTCATTCATACATTTAATTGTTCATCGTTTTTAGCTCTACTGGCCAAAGGCCAGGCGAGCTTATGCGATCACTTTTCGTCTGTCGTCCGTTTGTCTGTCCGTCCGTCCTTCCGTCCGTCTGCAATTTTATAAAATCTACATCTCCTCTGAAACCACTTTAAGAATTTTGATGAAACTTCATCACAATGTTACTTAGGAGGTCCCCTCTCAGATTTTTGTTTTTCATGGCCGCCAGTCATCCAAGATGGTCGCCATGGCTAAAACTAGTTAAAATTTAAGGAATTTTCAAACGACATCTCCTCCGAAACCACTTATTTCATTATTATGAAATACCATAAACATGTTCCTTGGGGTGGCCTCTATCAAGTTTGTGTTTTTCGTTATCGTCGAATAATCAAAATGGCCGCCAAGGAGACTCAAATTTTACATAGAGTTATATAGGAAAAGGCTAAAAATTACATCTTCTTTGAAACCGCTTGAAGGATTTTGATGAAACTTCATTACGATGATCCTTAGGATAGTCCCCCTCAGATTTGGTCAAATTTAAGGAAATTTCAAACGACATCTCCTCCGAAACCACTTATTCCATTCTTGTGAAATATCATAAACATGTTCCTTGGGTTGGCCTCTATCAAGTTTGTGTTTTTCGTTGAATTGTGTCGAATAATCAAAATGCCCACAGCGACCCAAAGTTTACAGAGTTATATAGGAAAATGTTAATAATGACATCTTCTCTGAAACCGCTTAAGGATTTTGATGAAACTTAAATTACAATGATCTTTGGGATAGTCCCTCTCCGATTTATGTTTTTTGTGGCTGCCAGTCATCCAAGATGGCCGCCATGGCTACAACTAGGTCAAATTTAAGGAAATTTAAAACGACATATCAAAACCACTTATTCCATTATTGTGAAATATCATATACATGTTCCTTGGGTTGGCCTCTATCAAGTTTGTATTTTTCGTTATCGTCGAATAATCAAAACAGCGACCCAAAGTTTACATAGAGTTATATAGGAAAACTTTAAAAATGACATCTTCTCTGAAACCGCTTGAAGGATTTTGAGATGAAACTTAATCACAATGGTCTTTGTGTTAGTCCCCCTCAGATTTGTGTTTTTGGGGCATCCAGTCATCCATGATGGCCACCATGGCTAAACTTAGGTCAAATTTAAGGACATTTATCAAACAACATATGACCACTTAATTCGTTCTAGTTAAATATCATATACATATTCCTGTTGTTGGCCTCTATTAAGTTTGTGTTTTTCGTTGTCGTCAAATATTCAAAATGGCCGCCACGATAACCCAAAGTTTACATAGAGTTATATATAGAAAACATGTTTCATGGGTTGGCCTCTATCATGTTTTTGAATCACATCATACCAGTAGAGCGTCTACAGGCCTCTTGTTTTATTGAGGGTTATATTTACATTAGATCATAATATACATTCCCCGTGTGGTTGCCGTGTGGTTGCCGGGTAAAATACAAACACTGCAATCTCACAAACACACTGTTGCATGCAGATCCGAACCCCCATTCATATTCATTTTTGTAATTTTTTTCATGCTCGTTCAATTTCAAGGTGACACCGTGTATGCAAACGTGGAAACGTGGCTCCATCTTAACTGGAGTGTCTACTATAGAATTTGCAGCAACTCTCAGTTATGCAGTTAAGAAGGTTTTAGGCCCGTTCTCCATATTTAATCTTGATGTAAATGGAGGATGAGCCTAGTACGTTCATTCCTGTTAGGCGCCATATAACCTTTCATGTGTTTGTGTGCCTTAAAACCTAATTCTGTGTATATTAACCATCAGTTGTAAATATGTGTCAGATCCATTTATTTGTTCAGTCTTAGTTCTTTCTTTATTTTTTCATATTCATATGTTTTTTCGTTCAGTTGATATACATTAATTTAAAATTACAACTATTCATCTGTTTTGTTCTGCTTTATTTGTTAAACTGTTTACAATTAAATGTTTAGCTTGACGAAACAAAAGTCAAGTTTAAGAAATACAAAATATGCTTTCATTCATATATATAATTAAAATATAGTTTAAATTCACACTTTCTGCATAGTTTTATCTCGACGTAAATGGAGCCTGAATGTTCAGTCCTGTGGGCACCATTTAACCTTTTTATGTTGGTGTGTGCCATACAATCTGAATTCAATTTCTCGTTCAATTTTATGCATTTTTATGAATTTACAAATTAGTTATTTTATTACGTTGTTAAATTGACATAACAAAATTAATTTTGGACTTAACTTCAGAAGTTGACAGATTGGAACCCAAGTTATAAAATAAATGCTCTTTCTAAGGAAATAAGTGGTTGCAATTGAAAATCCAAGATCCCGAATTATGTTAAAAAAGCGTATAGCTACAGCATGTTGCACAAACGAATGATGCAAAATGGCAAATTCACTGTTAAAAAGGTATACATTGTGTATTATTAATTCGACTAAACATTTCCCAATGTGTTATTGGTATATATATATTAAAGTATCTATCCCGCCAAATAAAGACACAAAATGACACTACAAACCTGTTCATAAAAACTCTGTCTAGGATTTCATAATAATAAGGTATATGTTATATGTGCCGATTAAAGGTACAGGTTTACTGACGGGTTCTTAGAGTAGCTTTGATTGAGCGCGTAAAATGAAATTTTGAGTTGGTAACAACTCGACGCTACCATTTTGAGGTTTAGCCCGGCTGGTTAAAACCATTTTTATTGTGTCCATAGAGTTTGGATTCTCATAAAACATAAGTTATATGTAAACCTCGACGTGGTATAGCCAACTTTAAATAATGCTAGTTGGTTAAGTTTTTGTATGTTCTAACTCCGCGACTGACAATTGAAAGTAATATTGTTGTCTTTCTCTGTTTTATATGCATGTATGTATCTATTACACCATGTTTCGGCATAATATTATAATCAGATTATATTTGTGATACGTTTATGATGCTTGTAGTTTTAATACAAAATAAACTAATAAATCAGACTGTTTTAGTCATGGTTTGGTCCTGTGAATTACTAGTTATAAAATTGGAATTTCTGTGGTATATAATATAGTACATGAGGAAAGGTTTGCCGGTCAACGGAGTACTCACATGCAGAATTGTAGGAAACAGATTTATTGTACAATATTGTTCAAATATTCTTTTACACGTCCTTGGTCGAGGGGTTAACGACGTTGCATTGTATACCTTCTCGCCTTTCACCACTGTAGGTTCGAATCCCAAAGGGAGCTCGACATTTAAGTGAAAAATTGTCGATTCTTACGGATGACGGGAGGTATACAGTACTGGTTTTACCCAGGAAAAATAGAGTGGTCTGCCTCTACCACAAAACGAATCGATCGCCATTCAAACAAACAAACAAAACATGTTTGGATACAAAAAAGGTTGCATTGTTTGTGGCTAAAATCCTGACATTTTAGGACAATGGTATACGATGATCCAGAACCTGTTTCAATTATAATCCCAGGATGCTCTAACCAAGTGCATCAAATGTAGTTTGTTGTTGCATCGCAAGTTCATATTACATACTAGTAGTGTACAATTTTCGTTACGCTGTTTCTACCAATTTGAATATGAGCGATCTCTAAAGAATCATCATAAACCACATCATATACACATGCCATAACCTGTCCTAGCGAGCTGCTAACTTCGAAACCATAACACCTACACTCATAAAACTTCATAGGTATATTGCCCTAGGTGAGAGGAGGAACCCTAAAGTTTTGTGGCCAGTAGGTCAAAGGTCAAGTCACGGTGACCTTATATGAAAATATGCATTCCGCATAATAACTCCAAAATCTTAACACCTACACTCATAAAACTTCCTAGGTGCATTGCCATAAGTAAGAAAAGGAGACCTGTTGCTTTTGGGGCCAGTAGGCCAAAGGTCAAGGTCACAGTGACCTTATATGGAAATATGCCTTCCACGCAATAACTTCAAAACTGTAACACCTACACTTATGAAATTTCTTAGATTCATCACCCAAGGTTGAAAGCAGGAATCCTGTTGCTTTTGGGGTCAAAGGTCAAGGTCATTGACTTTATATGGAAATGTGAATTCCGCATGATAACCAAAACTTCATAGGTACATTGCCCTAGTCAAGAGGAGGATTCTTATTGCTTTTGGGGGCGGTAGGTTAAAGGTCAAGGTCACAAGTGACCTTCTAGGATCTGTACAATAACTTCAAAACCGTAACACCTACACTCACAAAACTGCATATGTACATTGTCCTAGTTGAGAGGAGGTATCAATTTTTTTTTTGGGCCAGTAGGTCAAAGGTCAAGGTCACTTTGACCGTATATTGAAATATGCATTCCACACATTAAAACTTCAAAATCGTAACACCTACTCATAAAACGTCATAGGTACATTGTCCTAGTTGAGGAGAGGTTCCACAGTGACCTTATATGGAATCATGCATTGTGCACAATACATTCAAAACCGTAACAACTACTCTCATAAAACTTCATAGGTACATTGCCCTGGGTGAAAGGAGGAATCCTATTGTTTTGGGGGCCAGTAAATCAGTTTTAGGTCACCATGACCTTATTTGGAAATAGGCATTCCTCGCGATAACTCGAAACTATAACACCCACACTCAAGAAATTTCATAGGTATACAGACTTTGGTAAGAGGAGAAACTCTATTGATTTTGGGTTATTTGGTCAAAGGTCAAGATCACTGTGACATTATATGGAAATAGGCATTTCGTGGGATGACTTCAAAACCATAACAACTACACTCGTGGAACTTCATAGGTACATTGCCTGGGTAAAAGAAAATATTGTATTTCATTGGGGTAAGCAGGTCAATGGTCAAGGTCACTATGACCTTATGTGAAACTGTATACAAATAGTGATCTTGGTTAAACAACATCCCATATCAGTTATTTTTGTGTTAGAAGGTCAAAGGTAAGTGTTACAATGACCTGACTCCTAGGAAATGCTTTTAAAATAACAACTTTAGGAAACGGGCGTATAATGACCCGTTAGGCGGCGCTCTTATTATAAATTAGTTGGTGGCACCTGGTTGGGGGTTGAACCAACGACCTCCCACCTAAAGTCCAGACTCTATTGTGCCCATCGCGTCAGGTATACCCTTTAGGAAACGGGCGTATAATGACCCGTTAGGCGGCGCTCTTATTATAAATTAGTTGGTGTCACCTGGTTGGGGGTTGAACCAACGACCTCCCACCTAAAGTCCAGACTCTATTGTGCCCATCGCGTCAGGTATACCCTGACGTGTTCGTTGGCGGACGGACTATAAACCTTAGAATTACACACACACACACACACACACGACCTCCCACCTGCGAGGACGCTATGGAGTAGCGGTGGCTGAGCGGTTAGCATGTATAATTTCCTATCATCCCAGAATTTCCGGTTTCGATTCCCGGTGGATTTTGGGTGAATGGTGTTTTACGTCATTTTCAGCACATTTTAGGCTATATATGGCGGTCGATTTTTTCGTGATTGAGGTAGACCAACTCTTTCTCCTGGGTAGAAACAGTATTGTACACATCCCGCTAACTGTAAGAATCGTTATTTTCTCCCTTAAATCGAGCCCCAGTGGGATTCGAACCCGCAGCGGTGTGAGGCGAGATGCTGCATCTTTACTAGCCGGCTCACGAAGACGCTTTAAGGGAGAAGGAAAGAATGGTAAGTTCCATTTAAGTTTAATATTAGGCAAACTGGTTGAATCTATAATAACATTTCCATATAGATTGCTTTGGAATTACAGCAAAGCATTGCCTTATAATTTTGAATATACTAGTACTTCAAATGAGATTTACGTCGACCAGCACTGCCTAGCGGGGCATATACGCCCGTCATTGGCAAGGTTAAGTTCACGGTTAAACCTTTTTCAAAGGAAAAAATGTATGAATCAGAGGGTTATGTGTCTTTTTAAGGTGTATACATTGGATCATGTTGAAGAGGTTGTAAAGTTTCATTGTCATTAGCCACAATCACTTGTAAAAGGCAAGGGGAATAATTATTAACAAGAGGCCCAAGAGGGCCTGTGGACGCTCTACTGGCTAACACGGCTCTTATAACATCAATGAAGCGAGTGACTGCCATTCATGTTTTATTGGAAGTTTCGGGCAAAAAGCAGCTTTTTGACTAAATCAAGGGCCATAACTAAAGAATCTGGTAAAGCTTGGTAAAGATCAGATGAAAAATAAAGGCCCTACCGTATTAACGAGGCAAAATATAGCATTTTTAACTAAATCAAGAGCCATAACTCCTCTGTTACTGGTCCGACTGGTAAAAAAATAGAAAAAGAAAAAGAAAAAAGAAAGCCATAAAATCTGCTAAAGTTTGGCTAAGATCAGATGCAAAATAATACATGAGAGCTCTGTGCCATGTGGTTCCAGAGAAGTTTTTTTTCAGTTTTTGTCTATACAAGCCTAAGTAAAACTGTGAACCCCAGGGTGGGGCCAAATGTGACCAATGGGTCACCATTTGAACAAACTTGGTAGAAGACCATAAGCTTATAGCAAATGCAAAATATTAAACCTCTGGCTCTTGCAGTTTGAGAGAAGAAGATTTTTTAAGTTTTTCCCTAAACATGTCTATGTAAAACATGTGACCCTTGGGGCGGGGTCAAATGTGACCCGAGGGTCACCATTTGAACAAACTTGGTAAAGGACCATAAGCTTATAGCAAATGCAAAATATTTAACCTCTGGCTCTTGCAGTTCCAGAGAAAAGGTTTTTTTCAGTTTTTCCCTATACAAGCATTTATGTAAAACTGTGACCCCCGGGGCGGGGCCAGATGTGACCCCAGGGTCACCATTTGAACAAAATTGGTAAAGAACCATAAGCTTATAGCAACAGCAAAATATTAAACCTCTGGCTCATGCAGTTTCAGAGAAGAAGATTTTTTAAGTTTTTCCCTATACATGTCTATGTAAAACATGTGACCCTTGGGGCGGGGCCAAATGTGACCCCAGGGTCACCATTTGAACAAACTTGGTAAAGGACCATAAGCTTATAATAAATGTAAAATATCAAACCTCTGGCTCTTGTAGTTTCCGAGAAGAAGATTTTTAACAAAAAGATCATATGTAAGTCTATGTAAAACTGTGACCCTTGGGGCGGGGACAAATTTGACCCCAGGGTCACCATTTGAACAAACTTAGTAGAGGACTATAAGCTGATGCTACATGTAATACATGAGAGCTCTGTGCCATGTGGTTCCAGAGAAGAAGATTTTTTTCATTTTTGCCTATACAAGCCTATGTAAAACTGTGACCCCCGGGGTGGGGCCAAATGTGACCCCTGGGTCACCATTTGAACAAACTTGGTAGAGGACCACAAGCTTATAGCAAATGCAAAATATTAAACCTCTGGCTCTTGCAGTTTCAGAGAAGAAGATTTTTTAAGTTTTCCCCTATACATGTCTTTGTAAAACATGTGACCCTTGGGGCGGGGCCAAATGTGACCCCAGGGTCACCATTTGAACAAACTTGGTAAAGGACCATAAGCTTATAATAAATGTAAAATATCAAACCTCTGGCTCTTGTAGTTTCCGAGAAGAAGATTTTTAACAAAAAGATCATATGTAAGTCTATGTAAAACTGTGACCCTTGGGGCGGGGACAAATTTGACCCCAGGGTCACCATTTGAACAAACTTAGTAGAGGACCATAAGCTGATGCTACATGTAATACATGAGAGCTCTGTGCCTTGTGGTTTCAGAGAAGAAGATTTTTAAAAGTTTTTTCCTATATGTCTATATGGAAAACATGCAAAACCTCAATATACAAACTTTGGACCCCCATGGCACGGCCATTTTTGACCCCGGGGACTTTATTTGAACAAACTTGATAGTCTAGGCGTTGGCCATCATTTTAAAAGAAAAACTGTTGAAATCTGTCCAGCGGTTCTGGAGAAGAAGATTGTTTAAGGTTTCGACCATATATGGTAATGGCAGCCATCTTGGATGTAGCGCTGACCTAATTTTAACAAATCTAAAAAGCATTCATCTAAGGATCATCCATGTGAAATTTGGTCAAAATTAGCCAAGCGGTTTCTGAGGAGAAGTCGTTTGAAGAAAAGTTAAAGGACGGACGACGGAAGACGGACAACACACCATCCCATAAGCTCTGCTGGCCCTTGATATGTGGTATACATGATATGTGGTATACAGAAGCACAACAAACAATTAAACAGTCCTAAGGCCAATGGTAAAATATTTGCTAAACGTATATATATGTGCATTCCACTGGTCATTCTTTGAAACACTTGCAACATCATGCTGGACCTTTGGGATTTGAAAACATTTTATGAGATTGGTTGCGAAAAAAAACCGTAAGTAAATGCACTCTGTTTATCACCTTTATTTGTAGACCACATGGTAAGTCTTCTGTTGATAACACAACCGTAATTTTGCAAAATACATACAGTGCTTATAGAACATCTATCGGGTTTAACGTTCGGTATATCAGCATGGACAAATACTTTTGCTTTCAAAGTTTGGGTGGAAATAAAGCGATATATTGTCATGGGTCTCTTTGAAGATACATACCATATGCGTTGATGGTACTAACCCACAAAAATGAGTCATGGTGAAGTAGTTTCAGTGCTGCGAGCATGGACCAACAAGTTTGTATATAAGTCAGAAATCGATGCGTGAAATATCACATTTCTATTTAGCCTTAATAGTATAGATCCATGCACAAATACAGTTTTGAATACATTTTCATAAAAAACATAGATGCCCTGAGCCTGACTCGTACCGAGGACCTTGCACTCTTAATTGCTTTTTATTACGAGGATTGTTCAAATATTACGTGGACATTATTAATAGTTAATACACTTTTATAAATCAAGTAAATTAAATTATATGGCAATAAACGTCTACATTTTCCCTTTCATATCAGTAAATATTATAAAATTATTTGAAACAGATTTCACTGTAGCCGCCACGGAGCACGTCATTTGTGTGCTATGACGTCGCCTTTAAAAATAACAAAAACGATGAAACATGTTATAAATAGCAAACCTAATTGCTATTTCATTAGATGATTGTATTATTCATAATTTGCATTAAATAGATATTCTACATCTTTGTTGAATAGTCATGTTTTATAAGTATATCATAACTTCGGATAGAGATCGTATGAATTCGATCGAGTTTGGCATACATATTCAAAGTATTTAGAAAACAAATAGCATATTGTCCTTCCAAAAGACATTTCGGTATTCTTAATTTATTAACACGCATATATTGAAGAAAATATGTAAGGTTTTACAATTTTAAGTTTTTATATTTCATTTTTGTATTAATCTTTTTGTTTTATTAAAAGTTAATATTAAAGGTTATTGAATTTGTATGGCTAAATATTACTTGGAACGAGTTGTTTTGGCAAAGGACGACGAGCTTGAGCTTGCGAAAGCGACTTGAGCTTGCGTAAGCTCGTCGTCCTGCGAAGCTCGTCGTCCTGCGCCAAAACAATGAGTTCCAAGTAATATATAGCCATACAAATTCAATAACCTTTTTATTGTATACTTTCATATTGTTTTTGATCAATGTTAATTGTATGACTATTACTTTTCATTGTATTTGTGTTATTTTTATAGCTTTTGATGGAATTCCTATCTTGTCATTCAGTTTCATTTTGTGTGGATGATTATTTTACGCGAAAACGACGTCGACGTCGGATGACGTCATTAAAAACATCAAGCGATTTTCTTTAGTTTGTTTACCATTCGATAACGTTAAAAACAGTGGGTGAGTGACCATTTCAATTATTTTATCAATTTCTACCATAAAAGATTGAAAAAAAACACGTATTTTTTTGTTGACACTATAGTAAGTATTCCGTTATTTTATTTAAAAGTAGTTCCTTATTTCTATTTCGCGGCTCTTAGCAAGCACGAGAAAAAGTTCCGGTGTAATATCAATGTGTGCAATATCGTAGAATATTGCACACTTAGCTCAATGCAAACTAAACGGACAATATGAAAGTATACAATAATATTTAATATTTAATTAACATTTTAGTGCTCCGTGATTTTTTCTGACGTCGTCAATTTCAAAGTAAAAGCATGAAAGAGTGCATCAACTTATTTATATTTATCATAGTTCTCCTTGTTCAATATTTATAAAGTTTCATAATTGAGATTTAGCAATACCGGTGACAAATTTTGTGGATTTTTGTCGACGAATTACCTTTCATTTAGCCATTCCCAAAATGCTGTTATAAAACAATGACGTCTCATTTTGGACTGCTCCGTAGATTGGTTTCTTGTCCTATTAGATCATTCACTGCAACGTAACAAGACATGGTATCGAATTTCTGTTTAAATCAATCAATTTCTTTTGATTTTGATTACAAAGTATATGATTCTTAAAGGTTTATGTCAAAGAATGAGTGCGATATCGAAAAAGTCCACGTATTATTTGAACAGACCTCGTACTTGAAGATAATCACTTCACTTCTAATACTAAATGCGCTTTGCACAATACTTAGCACACACGCGTGCACGATTTTATATAATACTAAATAAAACATCCAGATAAATTTGGAATCCTAGTTTAAAAAGTTTTACATAGGTTTACATCACGCAAGGTCAATGCGCATGTGCGACCTGATGTACTATAAACGGTTCTTTCAAATATATTAAGCTATATAATTATCTTTCGTATTTTTTCGTAATACATATATGTTTCAGTCATGAAAGAGAAAAGCCTTTTTTTCTGGAAACAGTATAGTGCTACGTGTGTACATATAAGATGTGCTGTTGATGTACTTAAGGTACATGATGCCCTGTGTTAAATATGATCGCCTAAAACCCGAGTTTGTCATGACCTGGTAACACAAAATTACGAACTCAGCTACACGTGGCATGCAATTTAGATACAGGGTATGTAGCTTTAAGTATATTCAAACGTTATCAGCTATACATGTGTTATAATGTTATACTTTACTACTACTATATTGCTGTAGGAAAGTCAATAAACGAGAAAGTCGAAATTCTGCTGATATTTGTTATTTTAATATTTCTTTTGTATCTTCATATCACGTATTGTCAAACAGTGATTTAAACATAGTTTATTGCCAATAATGTTTACATTCAGAATAATATCCAAATGCAATAAAAAATATTATAATGACAAATGGGTCGGGTAACAAGTTCTACCAACATTAGTTTAAACCCTTCCCAGTTAACATCTTGAAATTACAAATGCATATGGCTGAGTGAAATAAATTACAATGGCAAATAATACATTGAGAGAGAGAATGATTAATATTGAACACAACCTATGAGAGAGAGAGATAGAGAGAGAGAGAGATTCCCCAATCTCTAAGTTCCAATCAGTTAGAAAGCATTAACGCTTTTAACAGTATACACATGTTACATCAATTGCTATAGCTGTATAACTTGAGATATGTAATAACAACAACAGCAAACACTATAGTGGTATGCTTAGAGTGCTGAAATGCGTCGGAGAATCAGGCACCTATGTTAACCTATGTATTCCTTGTATATATGTTTGCTTCGAAGAGGGATTTATTTTCTCTGTCAGTTATCTGTTCACGACCATATTTAACGGGTGTAAAAATGGCGAGTAGACTGAAACAGATGAATCCGATATGCTGAACATGTGTTACATTGTAGAAAGTAGTGTTCAGCATCTTCTACTTCACAGCCGCACTCGCAAGTCGGTGAATCTCGTAAATGATTAAGGTATAAGTCGTTATTGAGATTGCTACAAAAATTCCTCATTCTGGCAAGTAAAAGAGCAAATAATCTTTGTCCACATAAGTAGTAAGGTAGCACTTTCGTACTAAAAAGATACAGATGTTAATAGTCTTCTCTTAAAAATTGCGATACTTTCAGAGTTTCGTATTTCTATTGGTATGTCATTCAATAGTTTAAGAAAGGAAGGAACAAACGATTTATTGTATATTTCGGTTCTCCTAGCAGTAGTGGCGTAGTTATCGTTATTTCTGAGATTGTATGCGCTGAGATCCCCAACTAGCTGTGGGAAAATGTAATTTGGAAAGGTTTCATTTTTAACATTATAAACTGAAATAAGTTTATGCATTTTCCTTCTATCAGAAGGTGAAACCCATCCCTTTTCGAATATTAAGCGATGTATGCATACTGATCGGGTTAGACCCGTCACAATACGAGCTGCCTCATATTGTAACTTTTCCAAGCTATCTTTTTCTAGTAAATTACATCCATCACAAGTAATGGAAGCATATTCCAATATTGGGCGCATATAAGACAAGTATATCGAATTAAGTGTTTTACGCGCTACTTTGTATTTAAGCATTCTCATTAATCCAAGCACTTTTGACGCAGAAGCAATACTATTTTAATGTGTTCGTGCCATTAACCGTTATTACTCAGTGTTACTCCTAGATGTTTATGATTATCAACAAAGGTTAGTGGGACATTGTCTAGATATAAAATTGGAAGACAATCATTATTACTTAAGGAAAGGAACATTGCTTCTGTTTTTGCAGGATTAAATTGCACGAGCCATTGCTTTGACCTTTCCGTAATCATGAGCGGGTCATGATGAAGGATTCCTTCCATGTCGTTTATACTAGATGTTGAGACTGATAACAAACTGTCATCAACAAACAAATGAGTTATACTCAGCATATTTTCGGCAATATCATTTACATATAGCAAAAATAAAAGTGGACCCAAGACAGAGCCTTGAGGAACTCCAGCAGTTAGTGGACTCTGTGAGATCTGTTTGAGACATAATCAGATATCCAAGATAAAAGCTTGCCATCGATACCATATTGTTTTAGCTTAAAAAAAGACCTTTGTGCCAAACACGATCAAACGCTCTAGATATATCATTAAAAACAAGCCATGTAAATTGTTTTGCATCGAATGCCTGACATATATTATGGTACATGTCGATAAGTTGATATGTAGTAGAATGACCAGGGAGAAAACCTGATTGATTCCTAAAGTTAAGATCAAATATAAGTAGAAAATTATACACATGTTTAAGTACTATTCTTTCCATTACTTTACCATCACAACTTAATTTATAACGCTATTGGTCTGTGGTTTCTATACTTGGGTCTGCCTTTTGAAAAGTGCCATGACCATAGCACATTTCCATAAGTCGGAGAAAACGCACACGTTTAGTGATCTGTTAAAAAGAATATGTAAAGGTTTTGAAATTGTATTTGCAGTTTCCTTTAACATCCTATAGCTTATTTCATCCTCCCCGCATGCTTTAGTTACATTTAAAATCTTGATAATGTCAACTATTTCGGATTCTTCTATATAAATGTTTTCTAATTTATTATTGGATATTGAATGAAAAATAGGTAATTCAACATTAGAATCATCAACTGATGATATTGAACCGTCCGTCGGATGGGGACGTAAACCGGGCGGTCCCGTGTATCGGTCTATCCTCCTAGCACGTTAAAGAACCATAGGAATCTATTCGATAATAAGAGTAGGGCAGGTTCCCGGATTCCTATTTATCCTTCCCCTCTCTCTGGGGCGGCTATAAATAACCTATACTGTGTTGATGAGCCGTTAAACAACATTCAATTCAATGATATTGAAACAAAGTAATCATTCAAAAACATTTCGCTTTTTCTTGGTCAGTTATTGAGTATGACGTTTCGCCATTTGGTAAGTCTGTTTTAAAGGTGGGATAGTTTGCAAGTTGTTGTTTGACTTGATGAAATATTTCAAAATTGTCCAATACTGGCGAATACTGGCGTCTGTCGTTGATATTTGTTTCAGTAATTATGTGTTCAACATTATTAAAGAAACGTTCTGTATCGTGTCTTTTTAGATTATTAACTTTGTTTCGTAGCCTTTTGTATGCAGCTATATCGGCCAGTGATTGAGTTCGCGTTGCTTTAGCTTTCTGTCGGTTACGCTGTCGTGACACGTCTTATTTCGGAATTATACCATGGTTTATCATTTTGGCGAATTGTTACTTTTTCGATGGAATACACATTAATCAATTCAAAAAAGCATTTTGTAAAACTGAGCGAATCATTTTGTAAGAAAGGCCAGTCTTTTTGTTGCATATATTATCGTTGAGTTTTATGAAATCGGCTTTCTTATAATTTCAGACCCTTCGGGTATAAGTTGGTCGAACATTGTAACAATACTGAAACATTAAGTATGTACCACGGTGGTCGCTTGTATCACGTGGTATGTTTAAAATTCCGGAATTTAAGGATTTTAGAGAATCAGAGATAACAATGGGGTCTATCAACGTAGAAGAAAGATCTGTTACTCAAATTGGTTCAGTTATAATGTTTGTCATATTATTAAGCAGCATTATGTCCTTTAAAAAATAGTTATCAGTGTTTAGTTGGTTCTCGTTAATATCACCTTCTAAAATGATGTTATTTGATAATTCGTATGCCTTTTTTAACCTTATGTTTAAGTTATCCAAAAAATATTACTCGAATTTGGTTTTCGATAACTGTACATATTAAAAAATGTTCGGTTTTATCTTTAATTTCAATCCAGAGTGAGCATGGTAGTAAAAATTCGAGTTTTAATACACGTCTTGAAATAATGTTATTCGCAGTATGCATTAGTAGTCCGCTAGAATATGCAGATGTATCTTTTCGGAAAATGTTATTATAACCTTCTATGCGTATTACATCATTGGGAACGTTTTCCGATAAGTGGGTCTCTGTAAAGCACAATATATATCATAATCTAATAAATGGTACATAAAATATTCCATTTTGTTACGTATCTACGAATATTTATGTGAAATATGGAAAGGCTATGGTTTTCGATCGCATTTTCGGGACCTGGGTTCATTTCAACGTCGCCCAACATCATAACTAATAATAACTTAACAAAAGAAAATTCCAGGTTTGAGAGCGATTTAGAATCGCCAGCAATAATGGCTATTATATTAACTTCAATATAAGCAATTTATAAAAATGAATGGTTTACGGAGAAAATACATTCCCCTTGCGATCGAGTTAAATTTATTATTAAATGTGCCTATGACCATTCTCCAGCAACTCATATCAATACACATTGTGTTCCATAATCATTAGTATAATACATGTCGCGAATGGCCACTGGCGGCTCGAAAAACAAACACACAAAAACAACACAGTGTCTGCTCTCAATAAGCAATGCAACAAAACTAACATGAAATAACTACAATATACAGTACATTGGTATAGCTTACACATGAGCAATATTGATAATGTGAAAAGCAAACACATATGGTGATAAAATAAAGTACCTCT
This sequence comes from Cyrtodaria siliqua, assembly GCA_037043455.1. Taxonomy (NCBI): domain Eukaryota; kingdom Metazoa; phylum Mollusca; class Bivalvia; order Adapedonta; family Hiatellidae; genus Cyrtodaria; species Cyrtodaria siliqua. The sequence continues at coordinate 33,157 of JAWPHD010005456.1, read as the reverse complement.
AAATTTACAGCATAACAACCCAATGCGTGCACGCCAAAAACCTTCATAATTATCTATGAGGGTACAAGACCGTTACATAATATACGCGTACACTGGGCCGTGATGGTTCAAAATGCTCTGAACAAACTGTTGAATTTGGTGGTGGCGGAGGGCGGATTGAGAGAGGGGATAGTATATAGAGAGCGAGAGAACAAAGACAGAAGAACATTGAAAGAACCTTAAACAAACAAGTAACCATTCGAAGTAATTAGAAGAAGAAAAAAAAGAGAGCAAAAACACACACAAATAAGTGTTTTTCGACTCGGTGATTTTCTGCTATAAGTATTTAGAGACAAACAGTAAAACAAAATGCACAAGCTTCAGGTTTGTTAATGATTTATGCTTAATCATTTGATTGTGAAAATCTAATATAAGGAAGACAAACACCAGCAAAATACTATAAAAACATAAGCGTGTTGCTGCCTGTAGAATGTGCAACATTAAATTATAATTTTTTAAGATAAAAAACGCTACTAAATGTAGCTGCAGTGTATGAGCACGCATTTTAAATCAATGTGTGTTAAATATTGAAACGTGACACGGAAACCTCCGTACAACATGCCGTATGTACAACATACAACATGCCGCCTCCAATCGAATGGTACATGGCCACGTAAGATCTTTCCTTTCGGAAAAAAGGCTAAAACAACACGTAACACAGCAAACAGTATTCCTGCAAAGTTTCATTATTGAGAAAGTACGTGTTTGGCGCAAACTTAGGATGCAAAATCTTGCAAACTCTCCACGACAAACACAGCACTGAACCGGCTCAATTTTCCAAAGAGCAACTTCAACATTCGTGAATCTCTTGTTACAACGTGAACTGGGATTAAAATGTCTACAGCATCACAGTTGTGTCCTTTCTCTCACCAACCGCAACTTTTTGTTTTACAAACATCTTGGGATTTCCTTGGAGTATATATGGAACTAAGTGTGCAGTATATACAATATATAGCTGGAATTCCCGTGTCGCGCCTCCCTCTCCCCTCAGCATAGTTACATCATCAAAGTGCGTAATATATGGTTGCGGTATTTTAAAAGATTAAAATAGTTCGGTAACAAATGTTAAACATACATGGTTCCACTTTCAATCGTTCAACATCCATTTCTTAGTTCAGTTCCTACGATTTCTATGAGTTTGTAAACATAAATCTGTTGATTAAACATATTTAACACAGAAAAACAGTAAGTTATTTATTGGAAAACCATAATAACACGTTATCAATGTCTAAATGTTGAAATTGCCAAACATTAACATTATAAGAACACTATTTCTAATATACACTTTCAAATGTATAGTCCTTGCCACACGGATAACCGCTGTATTTCAAGTCTAAACACTAGCTGCTCTCTCAATCATATACCTCTAAATTCCCTTGCATAAAATGTGCATTCAATAACAGTTACCATGGCAACCCGGACAATATAAACGTCTAGTAAGTAGTATCTGATCCAATAAATGCTAATTTATCTAAAGTAAACTAATAACCCTCAGGTGTGATCGGCTATCTTGTTCAACTTCCTTTGTCACATAATTTTGCATTACAATGTTGAACATAATGACAACGTCTTATCAGACATACTTACACATAAAAACCGATTTAAAAGTTATCTTTAAGGCCATTCACACCTGCATTGTTTAATGTACAATTAAAACTATGCAACATTTTCGCAAAATATAATACCAAAATACATATTTTACCGGACCTCTCAATATAGATAAAATCACGAAATACTACACTTTAACATACCCTCATTCTTCCAATAACTTTGTACCCACAAAGTTGAACTTGGTAATTTGTTTAACAATCAAAATTACTATAACACCATTACCATAACCATCAACATTACTATAACACCTTTATTATTACCATCAATTGAATTGAATTGGGGTTTTAAGGCGCACCAACACATGAAAAGGTTATATGGCGCCTAAAAGGCATGAACATGCCAGGCTCATCTTCCATGTACATCGAGATAAAATATGGAAAATGGGCCTAGAACCTTCTCACCCTGAACTGCAGAGTTGCTGCAAATTCTATCGTAGAAACTCAATTTACGCTGGAGCCACGTTATTGTTTTTCTGCCACTGCTCTTTTGATGCGAGCGAGATATCACCTGAAACAATGCAGGGATCATGATGAAGACCTTTAATGAACATGAAAAAAAATTGATAAAATGAACATGAATTTGGGGAGATTCTACCCCTCTGCCTACCCCTCCAAAGGGATCTGCAGTGCCCGTATTCTTTGCCCCGTGACCAAACGGGGCCTCCGGCAACCACACGGGGCCTATAACCATCAAAATGACTATAAAACCTTTACAATATCAAATCTTCATATGTATATGCAATAAATATAACTGATATGCTCGTATAATCAATATTGAAATCAATATTAAAAATGACTACTATTTGATTTGTCCAATATAATTACTATAAACACTTTTAATAATGTTAATTATGCTACTTATTTGTCCCTAAAATAAATACATGTATGTCTCAAAACTATAAATAGTAGCAATGAACTCGAGAGAAACAAATGACATTTAATACTGTAGAATAGAAGTTCTCTGTGCACATTATCTTTAAAACTGCCCATATCCGTGGTGGCGATTAACGTGTCGATTTTTGTGGCGACTGCCCCTTCCTTGGTTTACTTGGAAATGATGCTGCTTTGCCAAAACATCTGGAATTTCGTCGACACAGTTTCTTGCCATATGTGGATAATCCTGACAATGTATAGGGGTTTGTATTTTCATTTTCTGATGCTGTTGTTCTTGTTGAATATGATTCATTAACATTTCTTTTTGTTCAAAACGTGCTAGTTTCTGAATATATCCCTGGATTTCTGTTTGCAGCCTTATATTGTTAGTTTCCAGCTCACTGATCCGTTGATCCTGCTGGTGTTCTCGCGTCATGTATTTACAATATAGTATAGCGTTCTCCTTTGTTGTTATTTCACATTTTCCAGTTTCTGGTTACATTCTTTGTGTAAGCAGTTGTTTGTTTGCAGTCTCTTAAAGATTGTCTCCTCTTCCAATTGAAATAGGAATACGTTTTCGGCCATTTTCCTGAAGACAAAACCTGTCATCCTTTCAATGTTACGCATTTTCGATCTGGCGGATTTCATGTTAGGGTATCTCCACTTTGTTTTACAAAAGCGCGCAAAATGTCCTGGCCTGTGACACAGTTTGCCCGTGGCGTTAATCGCACGGCACACATACTGATGACGAAGTCCACATCTGTGACAGGTTAAACTATAATATGATTTCATTAGTTGACACAATATCACAGTCAAAAAATATTTTAGACACTATTTGTTCGTTTTATTTAGGCCTGGTGCTCCAAACCAAAGCGTTCCTGTTTAAGTAAATGTTCTGTAGTTCAATATAGCTGAGGCAAATAGATTTCCGAGGTGGAACACTCGCTTGGTGATATAACCTTTCGATTCGTACACCAGATTCTAATACCAATTGTTATAATGTTATACTTCACTACTACTATTTTGCTGTAGTCGAAATTCTGCTGATATTTGTTATTTTAATATTTCCTTTGTATCTTCAGATCACTTATTGTCAAACAGTAAGTTGCCATCTTCGGGATGGTTAAAATTGTGTGCTGTTGATTTTATGAATATTGAGTTCTGCTCAACCCGGGGCTAGAGGGCGTGAGCGGTAGCTAGCATATTTCACTACCACTCATGAACAGTCTCAATCAAACCGAGACTGCAATATTTCGTATGTGTAGTGCTCGGCCGTTTCCAAAGGTCCATTATCATACTCTTCTTTATTTATTGGAAAACCATAATAACACGTTATCAATGTCTAAATGTTGCAATTACCAAACATTAACAATATAAGAACACACTTTCTAATATAAACTATTTCAAGTCTAGACACAAACTGCTCTCTCAATCATACATTTCCAAATTCCCTTGCATAAATTGTGCATTCCGTTGCATAAAATGTGCATTTCCGTGTATAAAATGTGCATTCCCATAAGTAATATCTGATCCAATAAACGCTAATTTATCTTAATTATACTAATACCCATCAGGTGTGTTCAACTTCCTTTGTCACATAAGTTTGTATTACAATCTAATTGTTGAACATATATAGTATTTCAAGTCCAACCACTAACTGCTCTCTCAATCATACATCTCCAAATATCCTTGCATAACATGTGCATTCCCTTGCATAAAATGTGCATTAGCGGTCACCATGGCAACCCGAACAATATAAACGTCAAAGTAATATCTGATCCAATAAACGCTAATTTATCTAAAGTAAACTAATACCCCTCAGGTGTGATCGGCTATCTTGTTTAACGTCTTTTGTCCCATAATTTTGCATTACAATCTAATTTTTGAACATAATTATATATAGACGACGTCTTATCAAACATACTTATCACATAAAAACCGATTCAAAAGTTATCTTTAAGGCCATTCGCACCTGCAGTGTATAATGTACAATTAAAAATATGCAACATTTTTGCAAAACATAATACCAAAATACATATTTTACCGGACCTCTCAATATAAATAAAATCACGAAATACTTAACAAATAATGTATGGTGCTGAGGTCCATATGCAAGTTTGACTGCGCAGTCCATAACCATACATTATTTGTTAAATATTATACATTAAACAAAGAGTGGAATATGCAAATGAGGTATAATATTACAGTTTAACACATGCATAAAAAACAGATATACGGATAAATGCTGATATGATATTTAAAATGTTTTCGGACTTAAACATGATTCAAAAAAACCGATTTCAAAAGTTATCTTTAGGGCCATTCACACCTGCAGTGTTTAGTGTACAATTAAAAATGTGCAATATTTTCGCAAAATATAATACCAAAACGCATATTTTACCGGACCTCTCAATATAAATAAAATCACGAAATACTTAACAAATAATGTATGGTGCTGAGGTCCATATGCAAGTTTATAGACTGCGCAGTCCATAAACTTCATATGGACCTCAGCACCATACATTATTTGTTAAATATTATACATTAAACAAAGAGTGGAATATGCAAATGAGGTATAATATTACAGTTTAACACATGCATAAAAAACAGATATACGGATAAATGCTGATATGATATTTAAAATGTTTTCGGACTTAAACATGATTCTTTATATAAGCTTAATGTGTTGGTGTATGTGTACTCTGAAGTAGTTGTTATAAAGGTAAATATGTAAAACGAACACTCCATATTGTATTTTATGTTAGTACACAAGTCTCTTTGTCCCAAAGGTTAACATATGGCGATAAACAGTTGATTTACTCTGCTTCTTTCAGTTAAACACATTTTGCACGAGGACTTCAATTCTACTCTAGAAATAGTGTTGCATTTTCAAATGTATTTAGTGAAACGCGATAGTTGAAGTCTTACTGCTGTCTTGTCTAACTAGTTTTGTATTCCTTCGTACCTAATTACATGGACCATTAGTTTGAACTAGTAATAAGTGAGTCCATCCATATGGTGTCAGCTATGACCGACTGTGTAATGAAGATGTAGATGAAGCCGCCATGAAACAGTTAAATAATGATACATAATCATGATAATATAAAACAATTTTTTCGTCAAAGCTAAATACTCAAAAGGTGCCATTTTGTGACAATGCTGCGCGTTTTTGATAACATTTCTTGCCAGTGAAGCAGTCCAGCGCCACGGGCGAACATGAATGAACCTAAATTCACGTGACCAACCTCGATATTGTCCTCTGATGGGGAACTACGAGACGTTTGCATCAACTTCAGAGTAAAATTAAAGTTATCTATATTTTTGCTGGATGTACTGAATGAGAACGATTCATTGAAGCTGGTTTCCGGTCCCGCTCTCTTTGTAAGGGTTTGTTTCGTTTTCGAAAATTTATTCCCATACGAATATTGCACGTTGACGTATAGACCTAATAAAAGTAAAAACAGCATATTATATTACTTTTATATTTGATGTAAAACTTAGTAAATACTTTTTATATATCAAATAAGGGACGTTAACACATTTATTCTATATAGTAGACTTGAAACTATCAACAGGAACGATTGCCATTCTAATAAATTCAGGTGTTTTGAAAAATTGGGAAGAGATCCAGGCCTGTCCATGGGAAAAAGCACTCGTTTATTTCCCATTTTGGGAAAGATGTAAGATTACATCAATTAAGTAAATATGACAATACTATGCTTTATTTATATTTTCGTGCATTATTTATTATAATTACTGACTTCTCAATCAGAATTGACTTAACAGACAAAAACACATTGCAGAATTAATGCTTTTTCACAAATTCTGAGAGATTGCTGCTTTCTAATTGGGAAATAGTTATGCTACAGTTGGACAAAAACAGTCAAGCTTTCAACTGGAAAGAGTCCTTGTACACGCTTCTATCGTCTGTTATCATGATCTCTCGAATCTAGACATGTCTTTGAAGTCACATGGTACAAGTACTGACTCGGAAAAGTACATACGTCTTCAACAGATACAGATCAAATTTGAGGACATATCACAAAAGAAACATAAGAAGGATCTCTTGACTTATATACCCACCTTTGTCTGGATCAGTCTTAATTTTGAGATTACGGGCTCTAAAGATGATGACTTTCATTTTTTCAAGTTGTGGAAGGTACGTCAAACCAATATTGATATCTCCAATTGATGCACAATTCTGAAAATGAAAAAGAATCATATGTAAGAGTAGTATACACAGCTAAAAGCTATAGACAAAGGTAAGACGTAGACCTACATACCTGAGGAAGCCCAAGTTAACTATGTCTATACACGTACGGTAGCTCAATGACAGAGCTTACATAGTAGTAATTTAAGAAGTCCAATGTATAAATACCTATATACGGTACATAAGTATGAACGCCGAAGGTAAAGCACCACTTTACCAAGCCTACATTATTACGAAAGCCTAATGTCAGAGCCAGACATACACACTTGTGGGAGTTCAAGGTCAGAGCCTGACCTACACACTTGTGGAAGCCCTATGTCAGAGCCAAGTTAAAATATTTGTGAAAGCCCTAGGTCAGAGCCAAACCTACACACTTGTGGGAGCCCAATGTTAGAGCCAGACATACACATTTATGGAACCCCTAGGTCAGAGCCATGTTAAAATAGTCCACAATGTGAGAGCCAGGCCTACAATCTTGTAGGAGCCCTAGGTCGGAGCCTCCTTATTAACTTATTAACATATGTGTGGAACCCCAAGATAAGAGCCATGCATACACACTTCCGAACGTCCAATTAAAAGCCAGGCGTACACACTTGTGGAAGCCCAATGTCAGAGACAAACCTATACACTTGTGGAAGCCCAATGTCAGAGACAAACCTATACACTTGTAGAAGCCCAATGTCAGAGACAAACCTATACACTTGTGGAAGCCCAATGTCAGAGACAAACCTATACACTTGTGGAAGCCCAATGTCAGAGCCATGTGAAAATATATGTAGAAACCCAAGGCCAGAGTCAGCCTACACACTTGCAGATGCACAATGTGAGAGGAGATCCAGGCCTACGAGCTTGTGGAAGCTCTAGGTCAGAACCTTATTAACATATGTGTGGACTCCCAAGGTCAGACCTACACACTTCTGAACACCAATGTGAAAGCCATGTCTACGCACTTGTGGAAGCCCTAGATTAGAGCCAGAAATACATGCTTTTGGAAGCCCTAGGTCAGAGCCAGAACTGCACGCTTGTGGACGCCTAGGTCAGAACCACGCCACTATATTTGTGACAGATCAGAGGCAGTGCCATACTATATACTTCTGAATGCTCCGTACAATGCCTACATAATTGTAGCAGCCCAAGTTCTTAGAAGAGCCAGGCAAAGACCTTTTTGTGAGCCCAAGGTATGTTTGTTTGTTTGGTGTTCAACGTCATTTTCCAGTACATATTAGGCTATGTATGACTGTCGTCTTAATTGCGAAGCCGGACTACCCACTTATTCCTGTATACCTCCCCCCATTCGTAAGAATCGACACTCTCAATTACAAAGAGCCAGTTCAATACACTTGTTGACGCCTCAGCCAGCGCCATGCCTAGACATTTTGAAAGCTCCTAACCAGGCCTACATACTTGTAAAAGCTCATGTTCAGCACAATTCTTGCATATTTGTGAACATCCTAAGGTCAAAGCCATGTATTCATACTTGTGAAAGCCTAGGGTCAGAACCAAGTCTACGTATTTGTGGAACCCAAGAACTTGACTGGGAGTTCTGTTCCCCTAGAAAAACAACAACATTTGTCTGGCTATAGCTGAAAAATAAACCTAGATGCGTGTGGAAGTCCAAGAGCAAAGCCAGCTGGTCTACTTATGTGTGAAAGACCAATGCCAGTCCTTCATAGCTCTACTTATGGAAGCCTAGGGTAAGAACCAAGTCTACATACTTGTGGAACCCAAGTACTTCGGTTGCCTGAGAGGCATGTTCCCATAGAAAAAATCATTATCCGCCTGGCTACGTGCCAGCGTACCTGAATAACTGATTCCACGTCCTTCCACAAAATAGCAGACGATCGCATGTCTACATCACACAGTGGAAATACCACGTGACCAAGGGAATGACGTATACGACGTCTATCTACGTCATACACGGAGAAACGTATACTTCTGCTGTTAACGTCTTTTTCTTTGACCTGTAAACAACATTTTTAATTGAAACGATTTTGTAGTATTCTTGTATTCTAGCTAATTTACAAGACACGAAATAAAATACCATTACGATTGGAATATGCTTGTTTTAAATGTTGACAATGTTAGGTCGTTTATTGTTTAAACTGTGCTATACCATTGTATTGTTTTCATATATCATAAACTAAATAACAGTAAACGTCACAGAGCAGACGCACAAGACGGAATGCATTGTAACGAATTGTAACGAAATGATGCATATTAAAAACAGAGCAAAACTGAAGAAGGTTGTATAATTGCATCTTTTCAAATGCCTCTGTAATCCTTGACGTGTTTGAGTTTATATTTATACTTACCTGAAACATGAACGTTTCGTTGAACACGGGATTGAGCGTCTTTTTCATACTTTTTGAATTACGACACGTCTGTTCGTCTGGCAGCAAGAACACCTTCACAAACGGGTCGCGGGTGGTGTTCTCGACACCTCGCCCTAGTGGAAGATATTTATACCACATGACTCATAATTATCAAACTAAGAACATGGACCATTGTTACTATTATATGCTAATTAAAATACATGCGAGAATAAATGAATTACTGATCTGTAAATAAAAGGGAACTAATCAGGGGTGTAGCTAGCTAGACGCATGGTTGATTGCATTGATACTAACAAATCATTAAACAAATTAAAAAAATGCTTTAAAATACATTATGTATTTTTTCCCCAAAATGTTAGAACGCAGGTGCGTATCTGATAATTGTGGAAGATGCAGGTTTACCATGTGCATTTTTTAATTATCAGCTGTAGTGTATTACGTCATTTAGTACTATAACGAACTTTTAATGCATACACATTCTTAAACACATTTCCAAATATCCAAATAATTTTATTACACACCCTTCATATCTTGGCTTTGGGATGTTTTTCAACGCTTATTGATAGGCATTGCACGTTAGACCATATTGCAATTTGTTTCAGACTCATTCAGCTGCCGCCTCTTATATGGTTTATGTGTTTGTCTATGGTTAACAGACTGTGAATCATATAGTCGACGATAAGCATGCATTACAACTTCAATTCCTCGTGAACCGGTCTATAAAAATTGAATGGTATAAACACATACTTTGTAATGTTGAAAGGTTACCATTTCACTTGCTGAAATTACGTTTTCGTGAACCAGTCTACTGAAAGGTAGCATTATTATTATTATATTTATATTAGGGACAAAACATTCACTCGCCTCTGTAGCGCAGTTGATCGAGGGTCGTGTTAGTGCCGGGAAAGGCAGGGTTCAAGCCTGCTGATTTCCTTCTTTTTTTTTAATTTTCATTATTGCTAATGGTAAGGTAGCAACAGTTGCTTTACATTTTTCACTTTGATAACGCAATCTTATAATTACATATGGTAACAGTGAACAGTTTATATGTGTTGTAGTGCACACGATAACGCACACGTATCCCTTACATGTGAACAACTGCATTTCTGTGTTGATGTATACTTTACCTACAATGATTCAAAATGCTTGTTAGGAATAACTGATGGTACACATCGGGAAGAATGTAAGAAAAAACGGTCGTGGAGTGTTTATGTCTCCGTGACATTTTGTTTTTTATAAATATTTATATAATTTTTATGTTTTAACACCCGTGACTTGATATATTGTTGTGTTGGCTCCGTCCCAATTTGAGTAAACTGATTTTATCGCATTTATTTACCTGAATAATGGACACTGTACCAGTCTACGATCAATATAGCGTTCAAGGACATTTGCAGTATCGCTATTTTTCATTGATGATGCGTCACGTGATCATTTAAAGATTGAGGGCGATTGCGGACTTTTTTTTCACAGCTGTTCGAACGGGAAAAATGTAAGTTATCTATGTTACCTCATTCATTTAAAGCTGCTTTTAACGTCCCATCAACTGATAGCTTTTAGTAGTTTGTTTTAAATGCACAAAAAGAATATGAAAGTCATTTCCTAGACGAATATTCGATGACTAACGAAAAGCTCATCGCTCGAATTTCGAAAGATTTTTTTTTTCGAAATATTCTTTTTCATTCCCTTCAGAACTTGCAACATTGACCAAATACGTTTTAATGGAGACAATTATTTTTCATTACCTTCAGAACTGGCAACATTGAACGTGTCCATTTTTCAAAAAACATTCAAAAAAGCGTTAATCACCAACAGGATCTGTGACCACATTTCCAAAATCTTGATATTTTACCCCCAACAAGTAATCGAAGTCCGCTTTTGTTAGCATTTGTTCCCAAAGAAAACCCTTTCCTCGGAATAAACCTTCCATGTGTCACATTATAACAACTCTATATAAGGCGGTGTGTCCACATTTTAAAAAAATGATGTTTTCTTGACAAAAATGAATTGTTGGAAATGTGGACACCTCGCCTGATAGAGCCGTGTCCACATTTTCAAAAAATGATGTTTTTCTTATTGAAAGTGTATTTTTGAAAATGTGGACACACCGCCTTATAGAGCTGTGTCCACCTTTTAAAAATGATGTTTTTCTTATGAAAAGCGTATTTTTTGAAAATGTGGACACACCGCCTTAAACAGCCGTGTCCACATTTTAAAAACTGATGTTTTTCTTATGAAAAGCTTATTTTTGAAAATGTGGACACACCGCCTTATAAAGCCGTGTCCACATTTTAACAGCTGTTATAATGTGACACATGGAAGGTTTATTCCGGGGAAAGGGTTTCCTTTGGGGACAAATACTAAGAAAAAGGGGCTTGGATTACTTTTGGGGGTAAAATATCATGTTTTTGAAAATGTGGACACAGATCATGCGGTGTATTATGTTTTTTTTGTCTCTTTTTGACATCTGGACACAGATCATGTTGGTGAAATATGTTTTTTGACTATTTTTGAAATCTGGACAAGACCATGTTGGTGAATTATGCTTTTTTGAATGTGTTTTTGAAAAATGGACACGTTCAATGTTGCAAGTTCTGAAGGGAGTGAAAACGAATGTATCCCAAGTTAAATATATTTTCTCAATTTTGCAAGTTCTGAAGGGAATGAAAAAGAATGTATTACAATTAACTATTTAAATATTTGTTTGTTTTACGTCATTTTCAACACGTGCAAGGTTATATATGGCGGTCGATTTTTTGTGATGGAGGCAGACCACCCGCTTTTCCTGGTTAGAACCAGTACTGTACACCTCCCGCCATCCGTAAGAATCGACACTTCCTCACTTACAATTCGAGCTCCCAGTGGACAATTTAAATATATTTTGTCAATATTGCAAGTTACGAAGGGAATGAAAAAGAATGTATCGCAATTTAAACATTTTGCATTGATGTTGTAAGTTATGAAGGGTCTAAAAGAACATATATCAATTTAATATATTTTGTCAATGTTGCACGTTCTAAAGCATTAAAATCAGATCCAAAATATTCGCTCCACTACTTTCCGCTCTTTATTAAAATCAGATCCAAAATATTCGCTCCATTACTTTCCGCTCTTTATTAAAATCAGATCCAAAATATTCGCTCCATTACTTTCCACTAAAGAGAGCGGAAAGTAATGGAGCGAATATTTTGGATTTGATTTTAATGAGATTGGTTCTGAAGGAAATGAAAAAGCATGTAATTTGTCTTTTTTTAATATTTGACACCGAGGTTTCGAGTAGAATTGAAGTATCAAACCTTTCATTTAGCACCAACGTTTTGCCCATAAATTTACAAAAGTGCATTGTAACAGACCATTGTTTTTTATGTTGCATACTGTATGGCTGGTACCTTTCCAAAGAAACAATTTGCAGGGACAATAGCATCAGATTACAAATTGGGTATGTTTATTTCTTTTCAGTAGGGGTTTGGGCAGTTGTATATTTGTAAGGTCCACAATATATATTAATGAAAAATTAAAGTGACAATGATGTAAATGTTTATCCTTGTTTTATTTTCAGGACAAACCTGAAGTACTTCATCAGATAGTATGGATACAATATAGATTATATCAAACGGATGATATACTGACTCAACGATACAAAACAGCAGCAATAACAAGTAGCAACCCCTTGCTGGAATGTTCACACATAAATGGAATATAAATATTGGATTAATTTGAATAACACTGACTGATGCAACAATAATACATGGTGCAGTGATATATTGCCACAATAACACATCAGAAGTATGTGACGTAATAAGGATGTAGTAAAGTTGACCTCGTTATTCAGATGCCGAAGGCAGCTGACTCTTATATGACTTTAGAATATGCCTATGGTTAACAGACTGTGAATCATGTAGCCGACAAAAGGCATGCATTTCAACTGCAATTCGTTGGGAACACGTCTAAAAAACTTGAATGGTATAAACACATATTTTTCAATGTTCAAAGCTTGCCGTTTTATTGCCTCAAATGACGTTTTCGTAGAGCAGTCTACTAAAGTGTAGAATGCGGCAATATTTCCGGGATTTTCCCGTCCGGGATTTTTTACGGAGCATAATAAAACTGAATGAAACGTAAGTATTGGAATGGAATAAGTGCACATCTGTATTTTAATGGAATAATACCTTTTTATGGAATAATATCCATTTATAATGAGGTATTCTCATAAATACCGCCGTGTTATACACTAGTCGATGAGTTTATTCGCTTCCGGAACGGTAGCGACTCTTATATTGTTTTAGTAATCGCACATGGTAAGGTAGTAATGAATAGTTTCTTTGATTTTTTTCACTCTTATAATTACACATGGTAGCAATGAACAGTTTATCTGTGTTGTAATGCACGCTAACGCAAACGCATCCCATACATGTGAGTAATTCTATTTCTGTGCTGATGTGTACTTTAGGACGTCGTGCTACAAAGGTGAATATGTAATCAATTTGTAAGGCATGTCTAGGATTCGCGTAGCACAAATTGGGAAGAAATTGTCTGGTAAAAAAAACGGTCATGGCGTGTTTACGTCTCCGTGACAACTCTTTTTTTTTAAATATGGTTTTAACACCCGTGACTTGGTCTGTTATTATGTTAAACTTTGTTCGCAGAAATAATGCTATTTTCTCTCGGCAGCTATTTTACGCTTGCGTAAAACCTTGCTTGTTGTAATTGTAACCAATACAATTTCATTCATTGTATTATTTCTTCTTGACTGCTTCCCTATCAACATAAGTAGTTTCATTCATGGAAAGTCCAGGATATAATACCAGACTGCGTGCGCCAATTGTTGAAAACCGACCAATCACATGAGTTGTTGCAAAAGTCGGTCGCACAATTTTGACTGGCGTTCAACAAATTATAGGTTTTTTTTTTTTTTAAATGCCGCCGTAAAGAAAGAGAAAGTCATGAGGTGCAAACATAAATCGAAGATTTCATATATAATAAGGATCTGACAGGTAACTTTATACACATATGTGTTATTGTAGATATGCATGTGTGTCATCTTGCTCAAAATCGCGAAATTGGTACCAAAATAACGATCGTTGTTGGCTTACATTTTTTTGGCAAAAAAATGGCCGATGTTGAGAAAAGGTCAAACACGTATTGCTTAAAAATCCGTTAAACATGGCAATAAAATCTTTTTTATGGGCGGCCATTACCGCCAAAAGTGTGTTTTTAATAAGTCATCCAGTCAAAGATGAATTAATTCATCGGTATTATATTTAATTCAATGTAACTTTATTTGATTCACTACTTTTTTGAAACCATATAATCAAACTTAAAACAATCCGATGCTTTGTGAAATAATACGGAGTGTTTTTTCAAACCATCTAATCGAACTTGAAACGATTCAATGCAATGCTAAACAGTTCAGTCGGAAACATGAATCAAAGCAAGAGAATGTGAACCAATTTAAAAGTAACCAAGTCAATTTACCGATACGTGAAACAATCTATAGCAAACTGAATTAATGCAAGACCAAAGCACTCAATTCAATGACAGCAGAATCAATTTGACATAAAGACAAATGGCCGATACTGAACAGAATTAATACGATGTAAAGTGAATTAATTCAGTGCATTCCCAAACAGTTGTGCGAGGGCGCCACTTGCACATACATAAGCTAGAAAAGTTACATGTGGTTTCCGGTTCCTGGTTCCTTATTCAAATCGAATAATGAACTGAAAGTCGAAACTCGTTCATAGTTCCGGGCTTCTTAAGGAACGGGAACCATGAACGTGCAATGTGAACCACGAACAAAGGTGATTTTATTTTTAAAAACTCATGCCCACCTGGTAGTTCCGTTACTTTCACTAGAGTGACAAAGAGCTGCTGTACTATGACGTCATACATGACTGTAAACCATACTCGGCCCTGTATACTTGGCGTTGTTGGTGCGCTCTGGCCATACTTGCTTGTGTCGCTCTCACTCCTGAAAAGGGGGAACATGTATCTACAGTTAGTCCGGAGAAACATGTATATACAGTTAGTAAGAGGGGAACACATATCTGCAGTTAGTACGGAGAAACATGTATCAACAGTTAGTCCGGAGAGAAATGTATCAACAGTTAGTCCGGAGAAACATGTATCTACAGTTAGTAAGGACTAACACGTATTTGCAGTTAGCCCGGGGAAACATGTAGCTACAGTCAGCCCGGGGAAACATGTATAATCTACAGTTAGTTCGGGGAAAGATGTATACGCAGTTAGCCCGGGGAAACATGTATCTGCAGTTAGTCCGGGGGAACATGTATCTTCAGTTAGTCCGGAGAAACATGTATATACAGTTAATCTGAGGGAAACATGTATATACAGTTAGTCCGGGGATACATGTATATGCAGTCAGTCCGGTGAAACATGTATCTACAGTTATTCCGGGGATACATGTATCTACAGTTAGTCCGGGGATACATGTATCTACAGTCAGTCCGGTGAAACATGTATGTAAAGTTAGTCCGGGGATACATGTATATACAGTCAGTCCGGTGAAACATGTATATGCAGTCAGTCCGGTGAAACATGTATCTACAGTCCGTCCGGTGAAACATGTATCTACAGTTATTCCGGGGATACATGTATCTACAGTTAGTCCGCGGAAACATGTATCTTCAGTTAGTCCGGAGAAACATGTATATACAGTTAATCTGAGGGAAACATGTATATACAGTTAGTCCGGGGATACATGTGTATGCAGTCAGTCCGGTGAAACATGTATCTACAGTCCGTCCGGTGAAACATGTATCTACAGTTATTCCGGGGATACATGTATCTACAGTTAGTCCGGGGATACATGTATATACAGCGGAATCTATATACAGTTAGTCCTTGGAATCATGTATCTTCAGTCAGTCCGGAGAAACATACAGTTAATCTGAGGGAAACATGTATATACAGTTAGTCCGGGGATACATGTGTATACAGTTAGTCCGGTGAAACATGTATCTACAGTCAGTCCGGTGAAACATGTATCTACAGTTAGTCCGGGATACATGTATCAGTCAGTCCGGTGAAACATGTATATACAGTTAGTCCGGGGATACATGTGTATACAGTTAGTCCGGTGAAACATGTATCTACAGTCAGTCCGGTGAAACATGTATCTACAGTTAGTCCGGGGATACATGTATATACAGTTAGTCCGGGGATACATGTTTCAGTCAGTCCGGTGAAACATGTATATACAGTTAGTCCGGGGATACATGTATCTACAGTCAGTCCGGTGAAACATGTATATACAGTTAGTCAAGGGATACATGTATCTACAGTCAGTCCGGGGAAACATGTATATACAGTTAGTCCGGGGATACATGTATCTACAGACAGTCCGGGGAAACATGTATATACAGTCAGTCCGGTGAAACATGTATCTACAGTTAGTCCGGGGATACATGTATCTACAGTCAGTCCGGTGAAACATATATCTACAGTTAGTCCGGGGAAACATGTATCTGCACTTCGACCGGGGAACATGTATCTACAGTTAGTCCGGAGAAGCATGTATCTACAGTTAATCCGGCGAAACATGTATCTATACAATTAGTAGTGGGGAACATGTATCTGCAGTTAGTCTGGGGAAACACGTATATACAGTTAGTCCGGGAAACATGTATCTGAACTTAGTCCGGAGACACATGTATCTTCATTTAGTCCGGGGAAACATTTATCTACTGTTAGTCAGGGGAATCATGAATCAACAGTTAGTCGGGGGAAACATGTATCTACAGTTAGTCCGAGAAATCATGTATCAGCATTTAGTCCGGTGAAACATGTATCTAAAGTTAGTCCGGGGAATCATGTACTAGTATCAACAGTTAATCCGGGGAAACATGTATCAACAGTTAGTCCGGGGAAATATGTGTCTACAGTTCGTCAAACTCACTCCTGAATAGGGGGAACATGTATCGACAGTTAGTCCAAAATAAAAAATGACAATGCACGTGGTTTGAACTGTGAGGGCCTACCAAGGTTTTTGGGAACAAGGGAACATGGCCATTTATTTTTGGGGAACAAGGAAACATTGTTATATTTGCAACTATTTTAGGTACCAAGGGAACATTGAAAATATTTTAAGGGAACAAGGGAACATTGTGAACTAATTTCGGAGAAGCAAAATATTTTCAGGGAACAACGGATTTTTTTCCCGTATTTTCGGGGAACAAGGGAACATAGACCTGGGAGGGCCTCAACTTTGAGAATCACTGCTCTTATGGTATGGTAGGTACAAACTATTAAACAAGCAGTACTGAGTTATGATCGCAGCTTGAACGTTACATACAAAACACTATATGTCGTAAGATGTACGTTATATGAAATTGGTTGACGTTACCAGTTAATATTATCTAGATTTACTTTAAAACAGTAAACCTTTTTAATTATATAACAGGGCCTTCAGATACGCTTTCATATCAAAGACTATGTCACCCACTAAAGAAGTCTGTAGTGCTGATTTAGATATTTTTAGGTAGTAAATGTTAAGGTTTTGTTGCGTTTTACTCAAAAAATTGTCTTTTTTTGTTTAAAGTAGAATGGTAAATTTCCAATGCTGCAATGCTGATTATCTATTTTTGAATGCTGAAATACCCCCAGAAAGTGTTAAGATACCTGAAATACCCCCAGAAAGTGTTAAGATACCATTTTTTAATGCTGAAATACTCCTGGAAGTGTTAAGATACCATTTATTTAATGCTGAAATACTCCCATAAGGTGTTAAGATACCATTTTTTAATGCCGAAATATCCCCAGAAAGTGTTAAGATACCATTTTTAATGCTGAAATACCCCAAAAAGTGTGAAGATACCATTTTTTAAACAGTTATGTAGTTCTATCAATTGTGGGAATGTGTATGTGCAGTCGACGTTTATGGATTAAGGTAAGAAATAGGTTTAGGCGAAGGTTAACCCTAACACTTAGTGAATGTACGAACTACAAACGCTAACTTCCTAGAGCTAGTTACTTCAGGCATGGCCATATACATCTTTGGTAAAGTAGTTCGTTACTTGTCGCGTGTTTTTATTTTGCATTGACTTTTATCAAGCCCAATCTTTGCGGCTTTAAAGTGGAATATTGCTTAAGCCGGTGCTAGGAGGCGGGAGAGGTGTTGCACTTGGCATTACCTCTCATGAACAGACTCAATAATATCTAGCATGCTACTTTTATCTCTTGTTTGTGTGTGTTGCTTCCAAGGGATGCCCTTTTCAGTATTTATATACTAATATCATTCTTGTGTTCTATAGTATGCTTGTAACTATAATTATTGATTTAGTTACGTATATCACCACAGCAGACAGTATTATGCACACGATTACATTATTATCGTGTTCCTACATTGAGTGTACTCCTATGTCTCTTCATTAAAATACGTTCAGAATTAATTAGGAAAATTAAAGTGTATAATACTAGTACAGCATTTTTTTTTTACCTTTTTGAAAATGGTATCGGTACCCATTCAATTGGGAAAATTCGCGTTTTTTTTGCCTAAAATAGGGAATTATTCACTGTCAAACAAAAGCAATATTGTATGCTTAAATACTTTGCAAACACAATACCATGTATAAATTATGTTGTAGTATTTCTTTACCCTCACCAAAAATAATATAGTTCTCCCCCAGTCTTCTCTTTAAAGCATCACTTTAATTATTTATTGTTTTTGTTTGGATATTTCACTCCAACAGGGGAAAAAACATACATTTGCCATTGGGAATGGTACCGTTTTTAATTACCATTTGTATAAGTTAATACAAAGCTGTAGTATAGCTTACGTATCCACATTTGTTTGAATAGCCGTCAGAAAAACGTTCTGATATTCTATTGAAGACGTGCTTTTTGAATGCTGTGATCTTGGCTGCACATGCTCAGATGTAAGGTGAAGTTGCGGTATGGGATCAACAGACCGTCTGATTGATTCTTCAATGGTGCCGTATGCGTTTGGACATGACCCTCTCTTTTTCATCTCTGGCGAGGTACATCTACAGAACAACAATAATTATATTAGTGCTGTTTAACCAGAAGTAAGTTTAATGATAAACAAACAAATAAAACACAGTTACATCTGGGTGCATTTATAAGAAGTTTACATGAGTTTCCGGTACAGATAGAAAATTCCAGCCGAGGTATTTGTTTTGATCGAAACTGAGGCTCTTCCGAAATTTTGATCGATTGAACCGATGTTTAAAATGTCCCTGTTTGATTTGTTTTGTTAGTTTGTATGTTGTTTTACGTCATTTTCAACGCATGTAAGGTTATATATGACGGTCGATTTGATTGTGTTGGAGACAGACCACCCACCATTCCTGTCTAGAACCAGTACTGTACACCTTCCGCCATCCGTAAGAATGGACACTTCCTCACTCACAAGTCGAATCGAATACCCATGATACATATTTTTTCTTACATACTATAGGTATTTTTTGCACACGCAAACAACCTTTAAGCTAAGTAAATGAAATGCCGAGTCCGAAACGCAGCAACTTCGGTTTAGGCTTATTCGCTGTCAGACCGGTATCATTTTGGCTCATTGAATAACTAGGTAAAATGTTGTTTTCACAATACCTGTCGCCAGATGAAAAACAAGATTTCAGTCCAAAGCTATGCATGTCTGTCAATAAACATACATAAAGATAAACATCAAGACTGGGGTCAGTAGTTTTGCTCCGTCCCCACCCCTATCCAAACTCATACACTAAACAACTTGAATGCGACTTCACATAAGTATTACCCTTTACTGAACAATATGAGAGATGCAGGTTACATAATCTACCTTATATTTTATCAAAAATACCCTCTCTCACCCTCACCTCATTGATCCTTTCAACAACTCCCTACCATCCACCGTTACAACTTGACCTTGTGAAAAATGGCATCACATGACAGCAAGTGGCTGTGACCTTGTTTAAAATTGACTTTGGTTATTGAAGTGTGCTGTCCTCCAGACAGCTCTTCAGACAGCTCTTGTTTCCTTAAAGCTACGGACGCTATACTTAAACTGATACTAACTCATGAATATGAATAAGTGATGGGTGAAGTAGTTTCAATTCGACGAACGTCCAAAAAGTCCGTATATAAGCCAGAAATCGATGCGTAAAATATCATATTCATGAATTAGTATCAGTTTAAGTAGAGCATACGTAGCTTTAAATACCCGATTTTGCCAAGAGCTGGTGAACATGAAGTTACAACTAAAGACACGCCTAAAAAGAAGAAAGCGATTTAAATACAGGGCCAGTAGCTTTAAGCACTACTGTCGAGGACTATTATCCCGGAAGCAAACCAATACCAGTCCGACATCATTCTGACTTTAGTCCGGTTCCATACTCTGCATAATATATGACGTTGTACTGGTGGGAGGAAGAGGACCACACTAATTCATACGTAAACGAGTTTTTTTGTGATCTTTTGGTGATATTTTAACCTCACCCGTTGGTTAGATAATATTTTCCATCACATGTATACCACGGGAATATGCTTATCTAGAAGGAAATAAAAAAAAACCGAGCCATATTGATTGTACCTTCTGCTGTCGTTAATACAATTAAAAGGTTATTTATAAAGACTTTGTTTTATATATTTTCTTTCTTTATATAGAGATTATTTAACTGCAGGGATCGATTATAGGGAAATCCTTCACGAGGTGCTAGACGTGTGGTTCTTTTCACGAATGAGCGTATGCGAGTGAGTGAAAAAACAAAACACGTATACCATCGAGCGAATGATTTCCCTATAATCGAAAACAGCAGTTAAATAATCTATTTATTACATTTTATATCAGTTGATGCATAATTTTAACCGAAATTATTCGCGTTATTGAACGTTATCGGCGGATGACGTCGACGTCAGCACCACTGTATTGACGTCATAACTCAGCGTCACTGTTAGTTATTTTTGTTTTCGGAGTTAGTTAATTAGCGATTATGAATATTCTTTCACCGATGAAAATGTAATAAAATTAATTAACAAATATGTTTCCATTGATTTACATGTATATTTGCCTCGAGCTAATTTCTTGAAGTACAGAAAATATAATAATAATATCATTACTGTATAGCCCAACATAGCCATGTTTTATAAAAGTAGTCTAGACTATAACATTGACAAATAAATGAGGAAATATCGATACATGACACATACATGAGGAAATATCGACACATTGACAAATACATGATACATTGACAATTACATGAGGAAATATTGATACATTGACAAATACATGATACATTGACAAATACATAAGGAAATATGTATGCATTGACAAATGCAAGAGGAAATGTCGATGCATTGACAAATACATGAGGAAATATCGATGCATTGACATATACATGAGGAAATATTGAATGCTTTGACAAATACATGAGGAAATGTCGATGCATTGACAAATACATGAGGAAATATCGATGCATTGACATTTTCATGAAGCAATATTGATGCATTGACAAATACATTAGGAAATATTGATACATTGACAAATACATGAGGAAATATTGATACATTGACAAATACATCAAGAAATATTGATACATCGACATAAACATGAGGAAGTATGGATAAAATAACAAATACATGAGGAAATATTGATACATTGACAAATACATCAGGAAATATCGATGCATTGACAAATGCATAAGGAAATTTCGATACATTGACAAATATATGAGGAATTATTGATTGACAAATACATGAGGAAATATCGATGCATTGACAAATACATGAGGATATATTGAAACAGTGAAAAATACAGGAGGAATTATCTATACGTTGACAAATACATTAGGAAATATCGATAAATTGACATATACATGAGGAAATATTGACAGTTATATCGGGAAATATAGAAACATTAAAAAATACATGACGAAATATCGATACCTTGACAAATACATGAGCAAATATCGACATATTGACAAGTACATGAGCAAATAAGTTATTCACCATATGGCGCATTTTTTGCGTCTAACGATAGGCCTAAAGCATCTCACAATTTAATTGTACTCTGTAGAAAACTGTTGTAATATGTCGTTTACGACAAAGAAGGAGACGTAAGTTTAATTCTGAGGTATGTTTGGCTGAATTTACAGGCACTCCTGTATATAGTGCTTTACTAAGGTACTCCGTGCTTTACTAAGGTACTCCATGCTTTAATAAGGTACTGCATACTTTACTAAGGTACTCCATGCTTTACAAAAGTACTCCACGCTTTACTAAGGTACTCCGTGCTTTACTAAGGTACTCCATGCTTTAATAAGGTACTGCATACTTAACTAAGGCACTCCAAGCTTTATTAAGGTATTCAAAGCTTTAATAAGGTGTGCATACTTTACTAAGGTATTCCATGCTTTACTAATGTACTCCGTGCTTTACTAAGGTACTCCGTGCGTTACTAAGGTACTGCATGCTTTACTAAGGTACTCCATGCTTACTAAGGTATTGCTAACTTTATTAATGTACTCTATTCTTTACTAAGGTACTCCAGGCTTATATAAGGTACTGCATGTTTAACTAAGGTACTGCATGCTTAACTAAGGCACTCCAAGCTTTATTAAGGTATTCAAAGCTTTAATCAGGATACTTTACTAAGGTACTCCATGCTTGACTAATGTACTCAGTGCTTTACTAAGGTACTCCGTGCTTTACTAAGGTACTCCGTGCTATACTAAAGTACTCCATGCGTTACTAAAGTTCTGCTTGCTTTACTAAGGTACTCCATGCTTTACTTAGGTACTGCATGCTTTACTAAGGTACTTCGTGCTTTACAAAGGAACACCACCATGCTTAAATAAGGTACTGCATGTTTTACTATTGTACTGAATGCTTTACTTAAGTACTCCGTGCTTAACTACGGTATTCCATGCCTTTCTATGATACTACATGTTTGACTAAGGTACTCCATGCTTTACTAAGGTACTCCATGCTTGACTAAGGTACTCCATGCTTGAATAAGGTACTGCATGCTTGAATAAGGTACTCCATGCTTTACTAAGGTACTCCATGCTTGACTAATGTACTTCATGCTTGAATAATGTACAGCATGATTCAATAAGGTACACCTTGCTTTAATAAGGTACTGCCTGCTTGACTAAGGTACTCTGGGCTTTACTAAGATACTCCATGCGTGACTAAGGTACTCCGCGCTTTATTAAGGTACTCCGTGCTTTTACTAAGATATTCCATGCTTAAACATGGTACTGCATGCTTGATTAAGGTGATGCATGCTATACTAAGATACTCCCTCTTTTACTAAGGTACTGCATGCGTGACTAAGGTACTCTGTGCTTTACTAAGGTATTCCATGCTTTAATAAGGTACTACTGCATGATTTACTAAGGTACTCCGTGCTGTACTAAGGTATTCCATGCTTGAATAAGGTACTTCATGCTTGACTAAGATATTCCGTGCGTTACAAAGGTATTCCATTCTTTAATAAGGAACTGCATGTTTTATTAAGGTACTCCGTGGTTTACTAAAATACTGGATGCTTTACTAAGGTACTGCATATGCCATGCTTTAATAAGTACTGTATGCTTTACTAATATACTTTGTGCTTTATTAAGGTATGCTTTACGGAGATATTCTATGCTTTATTAAGGTACTGCATGTTTTACTAAGTTACTGCATGTTTTACTAAGGTACTGCATGCTTTACTGAGGTACTCCATGCTTTAATAACGTACTGCATGTTTTACTAAGGTACTGCGTAGTTTACTAAGGTACTATATGTTTTAATAGTTAATGCATGCTTTACTAAGTACTTCATGATTGACTAAAGAACTGCATAATTTACTACGGCATTCCAATCGTTAACAACGTACTGTATGCGTTACTGAGATACTGCGTGCTTTCTTAAGGTACTGTATGCTTTAATAAGGTATTCCGTGCTTTACTAAGGTACTCCGTGCTATACTAAAGTACTCCGTGCGTTACTAAAGTTCTGCTTGCTTTACTAAGGTAGTCCATGCTTTACTAAGGTACTACGTACTTTAATAAGGTACTCCATGTTAAATAATGGTACTGCATGCTTGAATAATGTACTGCATGCTTGAATAAGGTACTCCGTGCTTTACTAATGTACTCCATGCTTGACTTAGGTACGTCATGCTTGAATAAGGTACTTCATGATTTATTAAGGAACACCATGCTTTACTAAGGTACTGCATGCTGGATTAAGGTAATCTGTGCTTCACTAAGATACTCCATGCGTCACTAAGGTACTCCGTGATTTATTAAGATACTCCGTGCTTTACTAAGGTACTCCGTGCTTTACTAAAATATTCCATGCTTAAATAAGGTAATGCATGCTTGACTAAGGTACTCCGTGCTTTACTAAAGTATTCCATGCTTTAATAAGGTACTACTGCATGATTTACTAAGGTTCTCCGTGCTGTACTAAGGTATTCCATGCTTGAATAAGGTACTTCATGCTTGGATAAGGTATTCCGCGCTTCACTAATGTATTCCATTCTTTAATAAGGTACTGTATGCTTATTAAGGTACTCCGTGCTTTACTACGGTATTGCATGCTTTAATAAGGTACTGCATGCTTTACTATGGTACTCCGTGCTTTTACTAAGGTACTCCTTGCTTGAATAAGTTACTGTATGCTTGACTAAGGTACGCCATGATTTACTAAAATACTGGATGCTTTACTAAGGTACTGCATGCTTGACTAAGGTACGCCATGCTTTAAAAAGATACTTCGTGCTTTATTAAGTTATTGCATGCTTGAATTGGGTACTCCATGCTTGACTAAGGTACTGCCTTTTTGACTGTGGTACGCCATACTTTAATAAGGTACTGCATGTATTACATAGATATTCCATGCTTTACTAAGGTACTGCATGCTTGACTAAGGCACGCCATGTTTTAAGAAGGTACTGCATGTTTTACTAAGATACTCCATGCTTTACTAATGTACTCCGTGCTTTACTAAGGCACTGCGTGCTTTAATGAGGTACTGCTTGCTTTAATAAGGTACGCCATGCTTGAATAAGGTTCTGCACGCTTGACTTAGGTACGTCATAATAATATACTGCATGCTTTACTAAGGTACTCCATGATTGACTAAGGTACTCCATGATTGACTAAGGTACTGCATGCTTGACTAAGGTATTGCATGCTTTACAGAGGTACTGCATGCTTTAATAAGTTACTGCATGCTTTACTAAGGGACTGCATGCTTGACTAAAGTACGCCATGTTGTAATATAAGGTCCTCCGAGCTTTACTAAGGTACCACATGCTTTAATAAGGTACTGCATGCTTGCTTTACTAAGGTACTCCATGATTAACTAAGGTACTGCATGCATTACTAAGGTACTCCATGCTTGACTAAGGTTGACTAAGGTATCGCATGCTTGACCAAGGTACCACATGCTTTAATAAGTTACTGCATGCTTTACTAAGGTACTCCATGCTTGACTAAGGTACTGCATGCTTTACTGAGGTACTACACATTTGTCTAAGGTACTGCATGCTTTAATGAGGTATTCCATGCTTTATTAAGGTATTACATGCTTTTCTAAGGTACTACATGCTTTTCTAAGGTACTGCATGTTTTACTGAGATACTGCATGTTGTACTCAGGTACTGCGTGCTTTAATAAGGTACTGCATGGTTTACTAACGTAGTGCATGTTTTATTAGTTAATGCATTCTTTACTAAGGTACTTCATGATTTACTAAAGAGCTGCATACTTTACTAGGGCATTCCATTCGTTATTTAGGTACTGTATGCTTTACTGCAAGCTTTCATAATGTACTGCATGCTTTAATAAGGTACTGCAAGCTTTACTGAGGTACTCCATGTGTTACTAAGGTACTGCATGCTTGACTAAGGTACTGCGTGCTTTAATAATGTACTGCATGTTTTACTGAGGTACTCCATGCTTTACTTATGTACTGCATTCTTTAATAACGTACTCCATGTTTTACTAAGGTACTGCATGTTTTACTAAGATACTGCATGCTTTACTGAGGTACTCCATGCTTTTTACTAATGTACTTCATGATTTACTAAAGAACTGCATAATTTACTAGGGCATTCCATTCGTTAACAACGTACTGTATGCTTTACTGAGGTACTGCATGCTTTCATAAGGTACTGTATGCTTTAATAAGGTACTGCATGCTTTACTGAGGTACTCCATGCTTTACTCAGGTAATGCATTCTTTAATAAGGTACTGCATGCTTTACTGAGGTACTCCATTCTTTACTAAGGTACTGTATTCTTTAATAACGTACTGCATGTTTTACTAAGGTACTGCATGTTTTAATATGTTACTGCATGCTTTACTTAGGTACTGCATGTTTTAGTAAGGTACTGCATGTTTTAGTAGTTAATGCATGCTTTATTAAAATACTTCATGATTTAATAAAGAACTGCATGATTACTAAGGCATGCCATGCGTTAGTAATGCTTTACTGAAGTACTGCAACGCGTTCTAAGGTACAACGTGATTTACTAAGGTATTCCAAAATTTACCAAGGAACTGCAACGCGTTCTAATGTACTTGTTTTACTAAGGTACTCCATAATTTACTCATGTACGAAATGCCTTACTAATGTACTACATGTCTTTCTAAGTTACTTCATACTCCATTCCACTCCACTCCACTCAAACTCCACGCCACGCCACGCCACTCAAACTCCACTCCACTCCACTCCACTCCACGCCACGCCACACCACGCCACGCCACTCTTTGTGATACTCTGGCAAGCGAGGATGTGTTAAACATTTAAGAAGTTTTAAACTAATTTGCTGTATTACTACCTGATTTGTTTCATACCTGGATATTGGTGCCGACTTGCACGTGGAGATGTCTTCTGATATTTCATGCAAAAAGTTGTCCAGGGAGCGTCTTTTTTTCAAGCGTCTTTTTATCAACAGTATTATAACGCACAGAATCAGAAAGAAGAAGAATCCCGTCAAAATGCCGATAGTAACCAGCGTCATTGTCGAGACGTCTGCAAATAATATGATACGAATATTACTAACAAACAACACACGCCTGTATCTTGGCTTCCTAGCCTTTGGTCCCATTGTTATATACGGTAGCCTAGGTCTGTATGGTTTAGTTATTTTGTACTCGGTTGTGTAGTATAGATCTAACCAATTAGCCTCGTTTTAGCATGTACGAATACATTATAATGGCGTTATATGTAAACGATTTCCCTCACCGAAACGATTGTGTTGCAGCAACGTTGCTGCAATTTTGCGTCCGTGTTGCAGCAACAAGAACAGAGTTGTTTGCATGTAGATACTGTTGCCGCTAGCGTCAACATCTCTATCGATGTTCTTGCAACATATAACATGTTGTCAATGTTGTGGCGACATTCTGGCGACAATGAAGAATGTTGCCACAGAAAAGATTTTGGCAACATAATGAAAAAGTTTGCAAGTTGGCAGCACAGGTTAAATATTTTAAACCATTGGAGTTACCTAAATTTTATTGGCAGTGAATGCATGTTAATTATGTCTGCTGCTATTCACAGGTGAGTTTCATTCAAAGTTATTAGTTTTAAATAATTACTTTTGTTGCACAGTGAGGAAAGACAGTACTCTATGATATGAAATAGGTTAAACCTATAGGGAGTCCACAGTGTGTTGATTGTGCGGTATGTGCAGGTCTACCTGTAAGGCCTTTATGAATCGTGACATACCACCGCCGCTCACCCCCACACACCCCACCCCCACCACCCCCATACAACAAAAAGAACCGAAAAGACGACAAATGCATCGCAAAAAGACCACAAAAGTCCACACGAAATAACGGAAAGACGACAATATCAGATGTGTCTTTTCGCGGCTAAAGTGTCGTCTTTTCGCGTGGCGTTCTGTCGTCTTTTCGCCCTTCAAATGTAGTCTTTTCGTTCTGTCGACTTTTCGTTCTGTCGTCTTTTCTCGCTTCATATGCCGTCTTTTCGTCTTTTCGTTCTGTTGTCTTTTCGCGGAGAAATAACGAAAAGATGACAAATGGCAGAAATCAGCCACCATAGCGTAGCCATTTTCACAGTTTATTGATATCCCGCCTATGGAACGCCATGACTGTCTTATGATGTTGCCGATTAATATATGCAGTGCATTTCCCTTTATATGTGGTATATCTTTCATGATATGCAGTGCATTTGTAATTATAAGTGGTAAATAAATCTTTATATGTGGTAGAAAAGTATTTATATGCAGTAGATTAATCCTTATATGCGATAGATAAGTCATTGTATGCAGTAGATAAACCATTATATGCGGTCCAGTTATCGTTATATGTAGTGCATTCAGTACTATATGCAATAGTTTATCCAATATATGAGGTCATTTAAACATTAAATAAAGTGTTACCCAGCTATAATTAATAGTATATTGTGTGCATGTTCTTTTCCTGTTTCAATTCTTTAATATTGTATTTTCATTTACATATACATATATATATATAGTCGTTAGATTTGTGTTAATTGTAGTTTGCAGTTATCTATGTTTAAGGTTTTAGTCGCAAATATGCAGCGGTAATTAATACTAAGACTCAGTGCTCCTTTCAAATAGTTTAACTCTGAACGGCCATTTTCTGAGTTTCTCACCAGGCTTATATATCAAGTGGTCAGCCAAAAAGTGATATTAATAGAAAAATATGTATACTTTAAGAACTTCAAGGTAAACCACACATTAATCAATTGACCATTCCCTGTCTGAATACAGGAAGCTGCCGAACCCCCTGGTAGCAGTTTTTGTCATATCTCTGAGAATTTCTACGGACGTAATCAATCATAGTCAAATTTAGTTCCGCCGAAATATACTGGTCAATATTTAAATATATGGAAGGGTTACAGGTCAGCAAATAGCCTGAACAGATTTTCATCGGTCAAAGTGTCCATTTCACCATGACAACCACTCTGAGAAATTATCAAATAAAATGGCATGTAGCTATACCTAAACATCACTTGCTCCCTTATACCTCAACGTGATACATTAAAGGAAAGTTGATCTACATTATGAATTGATTGTTTTCTCAGGTAAGAAACTTTATTATTTTAGCATGAATAGATATGCACTTTATCATGTTTTACTATGTCTAGTTCTATTTGGAATAATGCAATGTTTCATGCACAATTCATGCTTGTGCGTTTGTCATAACCAAAATGAAGTATTCAACTTGGGTTCAATAATTCTAAGAATAAATACTAGAAATAAACGTATTGCAAGTTTAACTTAAGGTCACGGTCATTGTACGACTTCTCAGTTTCAATAATGTTGTTTATCTACATCTGTATGTAATGTGAATTCGATGCAGGCATATAACAAGTCGGTAAATAACCTATGTTCCGACTGATACGTATAAGAATATTGTTCATACAGATATACTTGTATTCTAAGGGACTGATTCATAAATATATTGATTGATTCATAACTGTATTGTACATGTAAACAGTTTTCTTCTATTAATGCGATTTGTGTATTCATGTTTACATGATAGAGTCAGGAACTATTATATTTGTTAACCTAAGTATTTAACGAGTTTACTTTATTGACATACACTTACTTTTATTATTCTGAGCAAATTAGGAGTAACATAATTGTATGTGTATGTAACCGAGTGTTTATAAAGTGTTTTGATGATAAGATCAATTGTTTTAACTATATTTATATGCTAAGCTGGCAAGCGCTCGTACTAACTGTTTCGTGGTGTACTATGTTGCGTACTGTGTTGTCTCTGTGTTTATTGTGTCGATATGGTGTGAGTGAATGGTTTAGAGTGTTTATCGAGGGATGAGAAGTTCTCACTGCATGCACGGGGTTGACACCCGATAACCCCTTATTGGCGCTAAAATTACTAACTCCCGCCTTCCTATCTCTACCTACAAGGCATTCTACATCTAGCTTTCTGAGGGTAAGGTCGCGAGACCAAACTTAGCTATAGATTGATAGTTTCTAGATAGGCTTTGCCATATTATATAAGCTCTTATCTTTGAGCGTATTTATTAAATAAACGCATATCATGGAAGCGATTCTGGTAAGACTGTTTTAAGTGTTTTTATAGTATACATGTATGTGAAATGTTGCATTTGCTGAATTGAGCCGTTTAGCTTATCTGATAGATTTTCACTTAGTTTTACCGTTGTTGTTCTTATATGTTTCAGGCTCAAAATATGGTTTGATTCGTATATTGCGAACCTGGACGAATGAATAAATAGTTTAAACATGGGAAGCTTTGTGTGTTAAATCTTGCACCCGAGACCCGGTTATAAATGGCGACCACGACGAGACCAGGAAATCATGAGCCAGGATCCGCTCCAGCGTTACCAAACGTGAGGCCGTGGAAGTAGTGGATGCGATCGTTTTCATTTCCGGATCCATATAACAGAGAGGAACCCGGGGGACATCGTTCTGCGATGCCGAGACGTCAGGCAACTTCAACGTAGGGCCCACCAACCAGTATGGTACCATACCAACGTATACGTATACAGTGTTATTTTTTTGTGCGCACTCGCGTGAAGGCACCAAAGGGAGAAGATTTGACATTTTCGCGGGAGTATTTACGCGCGCGGAGGAATCAACCCAGAAACGAACTACTTGTGTGTTGACAAAGTGAGACATGTGTTTTGGATTGTGAACAAAGTGTAGCGTGATACGATTAGTGTTAGTTTAGATATTTTATTATAATATTGGATAATTTTGGAGGACGAAAATCGTAAGTTATTTATTGTGTATATTTGTATATGTATTTGAACTGTCAGACGTAAATTTTTGTTTATACATGTCATAATCGGAAGACGCGTGTACTGTAAAATTATGTCTTAGACACACGGACAGATATTTTCAGAGACATTTGATAGAATTAAATTTATTTTTGGCTAGTAAAAGCAAGTTGTATAGATTCGCATGTGTTCGTCCAATTATTAGAATTAACAGGCGATCTAATTTATAGGCGTGTGACACAGGTTTTGCGTCGTACAGTGTCCACTTGAGTGCTGTTGTTTACGTTAGCCACTGCGTCTGCGACGATTACACGTTTCAGATATTTTGACCATTTTCTGTTCAAAATTCATATATGTAAGTAAACATTTTGATGGCGAACGATCGTAATAATATCGTGTAGGAAATCTAATATATTACTAGTGAAAATTTGTGTTAGAGGCGTAACATTTTCCTGTTGACATAAATTTTTCACATATTTTCGCGAATGTGATGGTTTGTTTACACACGTGATTTTTTTGTGTTAGTCCAGAAATGGAGTGAATATGTATATTTAGTGTTTTTGGTACGATTAGACTAAAACAATTTAAGTCCTCAAAGGTAAATTCAAGGGATAAATATGAAGGTGTTAGTTGTGTGTTGTGTGACTTAAGTAAAGTGAATGTAAAGTGAAAGTAAGGTGTTGACACTAAGTCAGTGAGTGATTACACAGTACTGTGATAACATTTAGTCATAAGAAATGGGTGTTATTTAGTTAAATTGGTGATAAACCATGTAAAAGGTGTATAGTCGATATCATACATATATTGTTAGATACAATTAGAGGTATTCCGCTTGAACATATAAAAATTGTTCATAGTGGAATTTAGGGTGTTTACTTCTTCTGTCTTATATCTAGGCCTGTTTAAATAAACCCCGTCACCTTTGCACCCTTCTAGATTATAAGTACCTTTCACAACCTATCACAAGCACTTTAGCATCATCACAGAGAGATTGGGTTCCGAAAAAGGTATGTGAATCTTGTATCGAGCTTATATGTTGTATTGTGTGTTGTATTTTGTGTATTGCAGATATTGTATGTTGCTTTATATGTGTAAATATGTGTTACTAACTGCTTGCCAGCGCTTAGATTAGTTTTACGTGCTATATAGTTTAGTTTGTGCTTAAAGTTGACATTTGAGAGTGCGATATATGTGTATCTAGTTGCATAGCATTTGAATAGCATTTGAATATTTACAGGATTGACAGATAAACATTGTGATTTATATTTGTCTAGATCTGATGAGAGTTTTTGGACAGACAAACATATTTGTTTGGATAGGTCTCATTTCAGAGTTCATATTCTTGATATTACAGGATTGGCTAGTGATTTAAGGCATTTATTGATTGATTTTCAGGGTTTATTGATTATACTGGGAGTGTTAACAGGTGTGACCCAGCAGATCTGCACTTGAAGTGAGCTATAAATAGAATTGGTTTTTCCTACTGTAGCTATCAGAGTTGCATCCCTTTGACAGTGTGTAATATTATTGTTTTACATTTCAGGATATAGTCTTAGAAATTCAACATTTTAAAAAATTGTTGAAAACGGACTTAGTTAAAGTTAATTAATTTGCTTTAGGCATCTTGGTTTCAGCAGTAGTTAATTTAACTAATTTGCATTTAAGCATTTTTGATTTCAGCAGCGATTACTTAGAATTAATTAATTTAATTTGAATTTAATTAGTTTGTAGAGTTATTTCAGGTTGCTGTGCAATTGGATTTTTTTTTTGTTACAGGTTGGAAATTCACTTTCAGAGTTTAAAGTGATTAGTGATAAAGTGAAGTGGTCACTTATACATATTAAACTTGTGCTTTGTGAATATGATTTTTATATTATTATAGTGATTTAGTTATTACGGTGATAGTGTTCACTGTGATCTTTTGGCATATAGATCCTATTGACTTGGTATAGTGGGACATTTTTGTATTGTATTTTGTACACTATATAGTGTTAAAGATATAGTGAATTGTTGATCATGGCTACCTCATCGGGAACAGAGGGTGATCCAATTACACCGGTTAAGGGTGGAGACATTAAGATGCCATCTGAGGAAGAGATGCTCAAGTGTTTAGCGGCGAAGTATAGTTTTACGCCTAAGCCACTGCAGAGAACGTCAACTAGGAAGAGCGTGGCGGAGATGATGGGTGCGATACCTAAGACACCCAGGAATCCTCCAATACCCCCAGTCAGATCTCTAATGAGAGAGGCATCTATCTCTTCCAGCCTACAAACAGCTAGCTCTCATGCAGCGCCGTTGTACCCAGTCCCTGTGCCCAAGATACCATTGTTTTCAGGTGACGAGCCGCAACCAAAGAATGAGGTCAGCTATCCAGAGTGGTTGT